>CABEEJ010011622.1:0-10490 GCA_901482245.1 Timema douglasi | reverse complement strand
ACAGTTTAACGTGGAATCCGAACCACGGTGGAGGCCTGGCATTCCCCACATTCACAAGATGTCTTGTCAGAGGTGAAGGAAGGGGACTAGATTTAAACTGTATTTTAGTAAATAGATAAAATATATTCCGACACCTTAGCTAAGTCGGTAGAGTGTCCGCTTACGGAGCTAAGGTTCCTGGGTTCGATTACCGACATGGCCGAAAACTTCGTCATCGGTGAAATATGTGGTTACCCTTTCACGGTGATGAATTAATGGTCGGGGGCTGGTTGTTGTGTTTGTTAGTTAGAGTGTGTAAGTTAGTTTATCAGTTGGTATAGAAAGTCCACGTTAAAGATATCAAATAAATAAAAAAATGTATACAAAAAATAAGGAATGGCGTAAATTATCCACCATAGACGCAATAACTTCATTTTTGAGGTCAGGATCAAATTTATTTGATAAAAAATACATCGTAAGTTTCTTTCTACCACACACTTCAAATATATTTAAACAAAAAAATGCACAAACATTCTTACTTTTATTTTATAGACAGTAATGCATAGACCCAAAGTATCAACTCAAAACTATCCTATATATTTTGTTATCAATTTGTTATAAAAATAAAATTTGAAATTGATAAAGAAACTATTCGTCAACAGTTTGGAGAATACATGCCAGGCCTCCACCGTGGTTCGGATTCCACGTTAAACTGTAGGTCATTCATTTCCTCTCACAATCACCCTACCATTACACATTAGCGTAAGTGCGTATAACCCGAACGGGTAGTAAGATGTGGTGCTAATAATAATAATAATAATAGTTCGGAGAATAGGCTATTTTAATATCGTTCAAGCGCCCGTAGGATTATACCTAGACTATCCCGCAAAGCGACAAAGTTTTACTGGTTGCTCACTAGTTAAGGCGTTGAGTTGATGGTGTTAACTTCGGAAACACTGAGGTAAGAAATATTTCGCATTAATATCCCTTCGCCTGTCTACACAACGATATTGCAAAAGGTTTCGGTAAGAGATTCGATTTTCATTTTAAAGTGAGATGGTTTTATAGAAAGAGATTATACTCTATTATTAATTGAACTGTAAATAAGTGAGTTACTAAAAGGGGTGAACAAATTAATGTAAATTGTATTAATAATTTCAATAAAAACCACACTAATTCAGATGTTCATACATTTAAAAGTGATTTTCATGTCAATTAAAAATAAAAGTTTATTATTTTTACAATAATAAATAATACATTATATTATTTTGTAGTAATTTGAGAAACTTATATGCCCTATTTATTTTTCTGATTTATAATCCCTTAACGGATTTAAAAATCGGTTCAAATGATAAAAATATTTTTCTGGTTTGGTATTTTCACACTAATATATTAGAGAAACAGGGCGTTATCGAGTGAAGGAATTTTGAGGTTTTAAATCTCCCCCTCCTCACGAAGTATTAATAAAAATGTATTTCTGTATTACTCCTGAGTGTTTAAACTGATATCTTATTGTTGGAATTATTTAAAATTAATAATACCTACAATCCCAATCACGTTTTAAATAAACTTCTAATCGGTTAAATCTATAATGTTTTTTTAACACAGTGTCTTAATACACGTTCAGGTTTATGTACTAATTACAATAATGGTTTTGAAGGATGAGGAAAGTTATATTTAGAGGAAGTGAAAAGCCATTTTGGAAAAAAAGAAAATAACCTTCAGTACACTCGACCGAGATTCAAACCCCGAACTCCCCGTCATTGGAAGTCTAGTCTACTGCGAGAGTAACGCCTAAACCATGTGGCCACCGAAGGTATGACACCCTTTTCTCCCGAAAAAGAAAAAAAAAGGCCAAGTAAAGTGCTGTCAGTGACGTAACACCCAGGCCCACAGGGCCCGCGATGTGGCGGGGCCCAGTGGTATAAAAGGGGGAGGGGGGGCGGCGAAAGGACATTTTAAATTACTATAAATTTGGTAGAAACAATTGTAATCAAATAAATTAAATTCTGACTATTGACAATTTAGATAGATGAATATTTTGATCATAAAGGGTTGTGAATTAAAACCAAGCTATAGTATTATTTCTATTATTTAATTTGGTCTTAAATAGCGTAAAATATTTGTTTATCTTCATGCAATCAAGCTGACTGACAAATGACGTTTTTAACACAAAATCGAGGCTAAATCATTCATTATAAGGTGTGATTACTAAATTGGTAAATATTTAGGAATAATCTTATTTCTTATAACAATTATTAGGGTGTTAGATAATCAGAAAAGGGGGTCCGAAAACCAATCTTGCGGGGGTGAGGGGGGGGGGACCAAGCTCAATCGGTTAAGTCACTGAGTACTGTATAAAAACATAACTTTTTTTTTACGTTCATATCGACAAATTTTAAAGTAACTGAACTAACGGTACCCAAACATCAGTTCTATTTCACACACATACATTAGCCCCGTGGCTTCTTTCGTGCTGACTGATAGCTCACAGCTGACTTCTGACAGGCAACATTTAGGTATATAACTAAATTTTGATCTGTCAGAAGTGACAGCTGCTAAACACATGTTTTTGCAGATCATATGGTTCGGCGTAAGGATACATAATTTGGTCTGGTAACTTTTTAAATCTGTCAGTTGTCAGCTGTGAGCTGTCAGTCAGCGCCAAAGAAGCCATGGGGCTACTGTAACTTCCCTGTCGAGGTTTAACAGAAGAAAATTAACACGTCCTAATTTTTTTTTAAAAGTCACGGCTCACGTAAATAAGATTATTGACTTGTTGGTAATATCAAGTACAACTTCCACGTCACTTTTAGGTCACTGTCACTTGTTTTTTTGTTTGTTTTCAAGGTCGTTCAGTTTTGTATCTTATGTATTTGTCGCCCGTGCCAACAGATGGTGTTAATGTCACTATACTGTTAATAAAAAAAACAAGAGATAGTACTACAAACTCCCAACGGTCATCTCAACACAATGTCATACGCGATCAAGGCGCTTCAAGAGAACGTTCGAAATTCAAATGTGATTCGAAATTATCAATTCGAGCAGAAAGAAAGAAGCCGAACCAATCAGTTCGAACTAAGTGTGTACATATTTGTGTGCCAGTACCAGATTTTCTTAATCGTTTTATCGTGAATGGTGAGTAAGAATACTCTTTATTTAAGTTTTTCTTAATTTATAATGTACCTAGTTAAAAAAATGTTTAAAATTTACATTGCTTCTGGTTATTTTAGCCGCAATAATATTTAACTTGAGTAGTGGAGAGAGAGAGAAAAAGATGCATTTGTTTTTTTACATGAATTAACTACTTTAAGCGAGTCACGGATACAGGTGTTATCCACGTGGTTCGTGACAGCAAATTCCGTTAACACGTTTGCTTAGTATGTATACTCCATTCACGGTAGGAATTACTCTCTGAAAGGTCCTTTTTCCTACCAATATCCTACTATATAATAGATTTCTGGTAGGGGGAAAGGCCTTTCAGAAAACAATTCCTAACGTGAACAGACTTTAGTGTAATTTTTTTTCTGTCAGGCTCTTTATGGAAAACACTTCGACGCATCCTTTTACTTTGCAGGTTTCGACAGGCCAACAACCTCTTGCAATAATGCGAATATGTTGAAGAGACGATACGCGTAGCGATAAAACATAATAAACAAATATCTTTTTTTTAAAATTATTATTGCATCATTAATCTCATGAACTTTTTTTTTTAGGATAATACGATGTTAATTGATACAAGGAGTAGGTAGGGTTACTAAGTATGTTACAATTTTAAAATCACACTTTCTAAACATTAATAACTTGCTTATACAATGCTTTAATCTAATATACATAACAATCGATTAGTATTAATACATAACAGTGGCCCAACTCTGGGAAGGGGGGAGGGGCAAATATGGAAGTCTCCCCCTACCCAGATATCAAATTAATTTTCAAAAATTTGCCATATTAAGATTATACCAAATTTCTACTCTGGGCATGTATCTTCCGACAGAGAACATTAAAAATAGCTTCTAGAGCATCCATTAAAAAAAATCGGGGTAGGACTACTTTAAATAGATCACCTCAGGACCCAATGTTCGTGGGTTCAAACCCAACCGGGGTCGATGGATTCATCTCGAGCGATAAAATTCCGTAGCACAACTTCCTTCGGAGGGGAAGTAAAGTCGTCGATCCCGTGTGAATTTTAGTATCTAAAAGAACTTCCTTCACCTCTGACAAGACGTGTATTAATCACAACTTGTGAGTGTGTGGAATGCCAGGCCTCTACCGTGGTTCGTATCCCACGTTAAACTGTAGGTCCTCCATTTCATCTCACAATCACCCTACCATTACACATTAACCTAAGTGCTTGTAACCCGAACGGGTAGTAAGACGCGGTGCTAGTAATAATCTAAGAGCACCCTGTGAAAATACCTTTCCCGGCAAAATTGGTGGGCCCTTTTTCTTTTGCTCTTAGAAATTCTCGCGTGCTGATATAACCAGTCGGTTCAGGAAACGTACGTTAAATACCTCAACTAAATAATACTGTTATACCATGACACATCTGAGGTACGAACCGGAGACAGTTTGTTGTGCAATCTCTAATAAACCTGCCAGAGGTCAGTGACTTGCGTCCTTTCACTTGTTAGACTGTAGAGTTGGTGCAACACTGGACCAAACCGATGGTGACGTGACCTTGATGACTTGATGCCGATACCAACACGAGTTTATTCATGGGCTACCCCCTCCCCCTGGAATATACACATTAAATGCATACGTATAACAACCTAAGGTGGGGATGGTTCAAAATAGTTACATGAAAAATAATGATAAATATTTGTTTTTCTAAGAAAAATAATTTTATAGTGGGTTTATTGATGATGGATTTAATTTTTTTAAATCTTAATTTAAAAAAAATATAGCTTTAACGATTTTATTCAAAATTGGTATCAGGAACTATTTTACATGATCAATAATAATGTACTTTTATTTTTCTATAGTAAATTAATTTAGGGATAGTTTACTTACAAAAAATTTAGAAAATTTGAAATTTTTTAAAAATTTATTTGGCTCTAAATTTTGTTTAAAAAGTTTGTTAAAAAAACATTTGATCAATTTGATTTAAAATTTACATAAAAGAGAGATTATTGTGATTAACAAGATGACGAGTTTGTTTTTATAAGGGAAACTTATTTAAGGGTAGTTTATTGAAAACTAATTTTTGAACATTTTGTCCCAATAATAGACTATATAAGAAAGTTTGTTTGATTGTGTCGTGCCAGTTTATGTATTTTTATTGTAACATTAATATTTTCTTCTTTTTTTCCCCCCTTTATTTTTATGCATAAACTTCAGATACATTTTTCTTGAGTGACATAAAAAATTTAAAAAAAAAGATTACTGGGCCAAAATGTATGTATTAATTTTTGTAGCCTTACAGGTAAAATATAATATCTGCAACAGAATTTCCGTATGAAGAACCTTATTTGGCAGCTACAATAGCCCCATGGCTTCTTTGGTGCTGACTGACAGCTTTGAAAAGTTACCAGACCAAATTATGTATCCCTACGCTGAACTATATGATCTGCAAAAACATATGCTTAGCATCTGTAACTTCTGACAGTCAAAATTTAGGTATATACCTAAATGTTGACTGTCAGAAGTCAGCTGTGAGCTGTCAGTCAGCACCAAAGAAGCCGCGGAGCTACTGTAGGAAAGTTAACGAATCTACTTTCGCGTGTTTATACAAATCATGTGGCCTACAACTGTCACTTTTGATAAATCAATACTTATAAAATAACACCAATGATATATTTAAATGTTATCATTATTGACTGCAATGAAAGGTTGTATTTTATTAATGGTTCTTTCTAAGGAAACTGGACTCTATCTACCCCGGAGGAAAGTTTTAGATAAAAATGCACTTCTTTCCCATTTTAAGTAATAATTTTTAAATTTCCGTTTAACGACTAAGGACAAGGGTTTAACTCTCTCTTTATTTTAAAAAGAAAAGAAAGAGAACTTATAGGTAGCTTGAAATAAGTTTACGAAGGAGGAGGCACGCGATCGTAAAGAGGTTGAAAATCACTCTCGTGGGAGATCAAGTGGGCGTAAAAAGACAATTAAAAAGACAATCGAAATACGACTTTTAACTCGACAGTCATTATTATCTCGACGCAAAAACATTTCACAGTCAAACCTATAAACGAACCTCTAGGGTTTTATTCATTGATAGGGTTGAAGCGTAGTTATTCGAGGGGTCCTTGTTTTTATGAGGGGATAGGTAAAAACGATAGGTATTTGAGGGGGTCCTTATTTTTATGAGGGGATAGGTAAAAAGGAGGGTTATTTGAGGGGTCCTTGTTTTTATGAGGTTATAGGTACAAAGGATAGGTATTTAAGGGATCCTTGTTTTTAATAGGGGATAGGTAAAAACAATAGGTATTTGAGGGGGTCCTTATTTTTATGAGGGGATAGGTAAAAAGGGTAATTATTTGAGGGGTCCTTGTTTTTACTAGGGGATAGGTACAGAGGATGGTTATTTGAGGGGTCCTTGATTTTACTAGGGTATAGGTACAAAGGATAATTATTTGAGGGGTCCTTATTTTTATGAGGGGATAGGTAAAAAGGATAATTATTTGAGGGGTCCTTGTTTTTATGAGGGGATAGGTACAAATAATAGGTATTTGAGGGGTCCTTGTTTTTATGAGGGGATAGGGACAAAGGATAGTTATTTGAGGGGTCCTTGTTTTTACTAGGGGATAGGTACAAAGGATGGTTATTAAAGGGGTCTTTGTTTTTACTAGGGGATAGGTACAAACGATAGTTATTAAAGGGGTCCTTGTTTTTATGAGGGGATAGGTACAAATAATAGGTATTTGAGGGGTCCTTGTTTTTATGAGGGGATAGGTACAAATAATAGGTATTTGAGGGGTCCTTGTTTTTATGAGGGGATAGGTACAGAGGATAGTTATTTGAGGGGTCCTTGTTTTTACTAGGGGATAGGTACAAAGAATGGTTATTAAAGGGGTCCTTGTTTTTACTAGGGGATAGGTACAAACGATAGTTATTAAAGGGGTCCTTGTTTTTATGGGGGGATAGGTACAAAGGATGGTTATTTGAGATGTCCTTGTTTTTATGAGAGGATAGGTACAAAGGATGGTTATTTGAGATGTCCTTGTTTTTATGAGAGGATAGGTACAAAGGATGGTTATTTGAGGGGTCCTTGTTTTTACTAGTGGATAGGTGCAAAGGATGGTTATTTGAGGGGTCCTGATTTATATTCCTAAACAGGTGTTGGGGCCTCCTAGTGTTCTCGTGAAATAACGCGGTTATCTTTGGTAAGACCTTGTTTTCCCCCATGAAATAACCCGTAGTCTCAATATCAAGTCGCGCCATTAGGTTGTTAATTTAGCCAAATAATGACGTCAGAGTACGAGTAAAGGTTTAGTGGCGAGCTAGGATCGTGGCTGGTTGAATCCCCAACATCTCCCCCCTTCAGCACACTCCTGGACATTATGCATTTCAATAAGTTCGTTTTTTATTTTTAAAATATAATACATGTGAAATCTATAAACAACATACACGCTTGTATTTATTTGAGGTACTTAAGGTGGAATGGAAGGGGATGCCAGAGAAAAAACCTGTATTTTTGAAGTTTTTTAATCAAATATTTTTTTGACCAAAATAAATGACAACCATAGAATTTAATTTTCTTCACACGATGACCTCAAAATGTATTGAATACATTTCTAGGGTGTCCCAGAATTTAATGAAAATTTGTTCTATTTATTTAAAAAGTTTGACATCCAATATCGCCATTCTTATGACAGATAATCAACAACTGTTGATATCACCATGTGAAGAAAATTAAACTCTTGTGTTTATACTGGGGAAATATTTTATTTAGTCTGGCCTCCCCCCCTCCTCCCCCAAAAAAAGAAGTTTTGCGATAAAAACTTCAAAAACTGCCTTTTCTCTCCCCTCGTTATATCCCACCTTAATGTACAATTTCTTAACCGATTGATTATAACAGCACACGAGAATTTCTATGAGCCAGAGCAAAAGGGCCCACCAATGTTGCCGGGAAAGGTATTTTCACATACGTTCCAGGGTTATTTTACATGCCCACAATCGACATGGGAGCGACGGCTTTACTTCCCCATCCGAAGGAAGTTGTGTTACGGAGTTTTATATCCCTCAAGAAAAACACTTCTGATTTCGGTTGGGTTTGAACCACCGAACATCGAGTTCTGAGGCGAGCAATTTACCACAAGACGCAAATATTATATCGATAGTTTACCTCAAAGAAAATAGGCCTACACCATTTTAAAATAGTACAAGGTGACCTGGCGGTCTAGGGGTAAGGTGTCAGACTTCTATGCTGGCAGCCGGGGTTCAATCCTCGGTCCCAGCACAGATTTATCTGATTGCCCAACCCTTCCATCACCTCTGACAATACATCTTGTGAATGTGGGGAATGCCAGGCCTCCACCGTGGTTTGGATTCTATGTTAAACTGTAGGTCCTTCCTTCACCTCTGACAAGACATCTTGTGAATGTGGGGAATGCCAGGCCTCCCCCGTGGTTCGGATTCTATGTTAAACTGTAGGTCCTTCCTTCACCTCTGACAAGACATCTTGTGAATGGGAGGGATGCCAGGCCTCCACCGTGGTTCGGATTCCAAGTTAAACTGTAGGTCCTCCATTTCATCTCACAGTCACCCTACCATTTACACATTAGCGTAAGTGCGTATAACCCGAACGGGTAGTAAGACGTGGTGCTAATAATAATAATAATAATAATAATAATAAAATAGTACAATGTACTGGAAATCGATCCTGGTACCTCTTGTTCATCAAGCAGACGTAGCCTACAATGGATATAGCTAAGTTGCCTGGCGTTTGTAGTAATGAGTGTGTGCCATGATGTGGTCAGTTAATCGACGTACGTCACTTCTACACCCAATATCACCTCTGAGGAAACGGCAGGTCTTCTGGAGAAAAGGTTTATTTTCGTTCTCTTTCTGTCAACTGTTGCCAAATCTCCTCGCTCTCAGTTATGTCTGAAGGTGGTGTGCTGGGGTAAGAAGGATCTACTGGCAAAATCTCCTCGCTCTCAGTTATGTCTGAAGGTGGTGTGCTGGGGTAAGAAGGAGCTACTGGCCAAATCTCCTCGCTCTCAGTTATGTCTGAAGGTGGTGTGCTGGGGTAAGAAGGAGCTACTGGCTAAATCTCCTCGCTCTCAGTTATGTTTGAAGGTGATGTGCTGGGATAATAAGGAAATACTGACAACACGAAAACAAGAGAATGATAACTCTTTTTCCCTATAGTACCCCTGCATTTGCTTCAGAGATGATACTAAGCGTATAACCCAGGCGTGCCTCTTCATGTCTCGCGGGACTAGGGTTGCCAGCCTATTGGGTCCACCTCGTGCTCATCTTGACCAAACCTGATGCAACCTACCAGCTTAGAATCGTCATCTCTATCCGTCCGAGCTATCCGCGTATTGACTGGACCCGTTTGGGTTATATGCTCAAGTACTAATTACACTAATGGATTAGGAATAGGGGAGATTGAATTTAGAGGAAGTGAACCCTCATTTGCGTGTAGTGCGAGTGGAAAACTATTTAGTGAAAACCACCTCCAGTTCACCCGACCGAGATTCGAACCTCTATCTCCCCGTCCTCAGTGGTCTAGCTCAACACGACAAGCGCGTTAGCCAACTACGCCACCGAGGTGGGTCAAGAAAGGTATAGTTTAGAGGAAGTATAACCACATTTGCGTGGAAGAAGAGCGTAAAAAACTCGCTTTGGTGGCCGCATAGTCAAAGGCGTCACTCTCACAATAGACTACACTGCCGATGATTGGGTTTCGAATCCCGTTCCTGTGTAATGAGGGTGTTTTTTTTCTTCGAAACAGTTTTCCACTCTTCCTAGACGAAAATGCGGGTACACTTCCTCTAAATTAAACCTTTCTCATCCCTAGCACCATAGCGTTCTTAGTACATAAGCTGAACGGGCAGTAAGACACATTGCTAAACAAAAAAGTTATTTATTTCAAAATTTATTTGTTTGTAATACTAAAGTAAATAGATAATTAGAAAATGCAAACATATCTTTTTTGCCAACAAAGTTTATAATATTTTAAAATATTATTAGTATTATTTTATAGGTATTGATAATATCTTTCTGCAGATCACATGACTTGACGTATGAATACGTTAAAGTAGATCTAGTAACTTTGATAACTGTCAAATAAGGTTTTTCATATGAAAATTGGACTGTATAGTGTGGTTGTATACGTTGTTAGTTATCTTGACCGTTACAAAAAATACGCAGTAATTGAGAATATTCAGGATAAATATCAATATTAAGGGGGCAGGGGGGTTGGGAGGGAGCAGGAGTCTTTGTAAACACTAAAAGTTGACCTGGTGGTCTAGGGGTAAGGTGTCAGACTTCTGTGCTGGCGGCCGGGGTTCAATCCTCGGTCCCAGCACAGATTTATCCGATTACCAAACCCTTCCTTC
>CABEEJ010011621.1:0-10490 GCA_901482245.1 Timema douglasi | reverse complement strand
GATAGTTAGAATAAAGTTATAAATATATTTCTTGTGATCTTAACCTATATTTTAATATAAATATTGGAAGTTTTCTCAACAAAGTTGCTTTTGGTTTCTTTTTCTTTGATCAGCTGACTCCTGACTGCACTCAATGCTTGACGCATGCTCCGTGCTGTAGACTATTTTATTTCGAATTTTTAGATTGGATGAAGTCTCTTACTATCTCATTGGTTGAAACGGTCACGTGATTACGGATACTGAGACTGTAATCGCGAGTATAATTTCTTATGGACCAGGAGCACGGAGTACGGACCACGGACACGGAGTCTGTGTCTGGGCCTTGACTCTGAAGATGGTGGTGGTAGTAGTAATGGCGAGAAGACATTCACAGCAACTGCCTGGGCAGTAGTTGTAATGGGGGAATTGGAAGAATTTCCTTTTAAAAAAGCAGTCATTTAATAACCGTGTTTTATTCAATGTGGCAGCTTGATGTTTTTTTGCCTAGAGCGTGACTTGTCAAAGCACGTTTACCCATGTTGCTTAATGTGAACTTTGTATTGCACAAATTACACATGGCAGAGTAGTTATCATCTTTTGCTGGCCTAACCCACTCAAACATCGAATCTAATAGCCACGATTCATTGAAACATGTTTTTTTATATTTCGACATTGTTCGGATTTTAATCTATATCAAATATCTTCAGTACACACACGCGTTTAAAAACTTAAAAAAGGTATAACTTTTAAATCAAAGGGTTTGATTTGAATACCTCCGTTAAAAACCACGTGAAAGAATTAGCGAGAATGTAAGTTAAGGCAGCACAGCACGAACTAAGGAACATTATCACTTTTAAAAACTGCGACGTTACGATTAGAAATGAAGGAAATAGAACATCACTTTGGTAAACTGTTATTTCAGTTTTTAACAAAAATCTAGTAAAAATTAAATTAAATTAGTTTTTACGTCCTCTTTTGAACTAAAATAATCGTTATCTGTTAGGTAATCCAGGATCAGTAGTTTTAAAATTGGAATTAATATAATTTATTTTTCAATACTTGCGCATGCGTAAGATGTATTAAACCAGTTGTTATTCCAGTACTTGCTCATGCGTATTACAGAGACTCGAATATCTAGTTCTAGATTCTCCTATGTTCGTATGAGTGACGAAATCAAATTATCAAAGTCAAGAACCATCCCTACTTCTCATTCGCCCACACATCAGTTCTGCCAGCACCCGCTAGTTACACTCACTCTTTCTTTGTTCAGTACCGACTTCAGACGGGCTCACTAGATGGCTTGCTACAAAATAGAGCTTTGTAGGAATATTTGCGCCAATAGAGTAAACAACTCTCATGTTAGAACACCATCTCTTGGCATTTGCATTTTGTATCTATTGCAGTCTATACATTCCCTGACCTGTCAGTAATTTTAAGTTAATTCCCTGTCTTTTCCCGGTTTTCCCTGTCATTCCCTAAGAACCAAATTTTACTAACACGATTGCATGAAAGTTTTATTTAGATTTTGTTAACCAGTGTCTATTGTTTTAATTCCTTAAAAAAAACTGATTTATAACATATAATATTATTGCTAGGCGTGGACGTTTTTCTTTGTAAAGTAACAGTCTAGGCACTTATTAATATGTTAGAATGATTTTTCAAATCACATAACATACATAATAATCTTTAATCACACCACAACAAACCCAATAAAACCTAATATAGCCTAACTTTTCTATTAAATAGCCGGCGTTTTTTTCAAGCCTGAGCTAAGAGATATTCATTGAGAATAGAATGGTTCGAATTTCTACAAAGTTAAACAATTAAAAATAACAATTCTAGAATCATACTTTTGTGTGTGTGTGTATGATATTTGAACACACACGCACACATATACAAGGACACAAGCATGTTTGGTTTGGATCTTCCTCCTGCCCACAATTTATAAGCGAAGGGTGTACAAATTAATGTATATACTCAATTGACCTAGTTCATTTTCGGCTTTATACAATTAATATAAAGATATAAACTAAACTCATTAAAGTAGGCATGTATTTACTCGCAAGACCATACTTTAAAATTAGCAGGATCAATCTTGCTTAAAGTGTATAGGATTTGAAAAAATAAATAAATGGTATAGTGCACCACACAGACATTCCCTTTATGGTTTAATGACGACAAATTATGAAAATTTGTTTCCTAATTGTAATATATAATGGAAGTAAACCAACTCTTGGTTCATTACTAAATGAGAAAGTATGTAAGATTGTGTCGTACTATACATTTTAATCTACATGAAAATCTTTATAAAGTGATATTTTCCCATTAATTTATCACAAAATAAAGTAATGTCAATGTTTCTAAGCAAAAACCAAATATTTAGTTATTTTAATAGATATAATGAAGTTATGATAATTTATAATTGACAGCCCATTAACGTAGAAAATTTGAGTGTTTCCTCAAGTTGAAGATATACCAACAAAAAAAACACTAATGCAGAATTTCTCTGTTTGTCTTTTTTTGATGGTATATATATACACACACACACAAGTATATAATACCCAAGGAAGAACAAACAGAGAAGTTATGCATGTCTTTTTTTTTGTGTTATACCATCAATTTTAAGAAACACTCGAATTTTCTATGTTAATAGGCTGTCATTTATATATATATATATATATATATATAATACCCAATATATGTAAATATTGGTCAAAGGCACACCCAAAGAGGGAAAACTGGGAATTGGTCCCCCCACCTCCCCAAGACTCAATACTAAATAATAAATACATTAATTATGTGATTGTTAAAATAAAGAGCATTATAGATGTGTCGAGTGCATAAATTACCTTTTAAAACCAGGTTTACGATTTATATTTTAAAAGAGATAAATGCTCTACACATTAAAATAAACCCTGAATTTCCTATTGAAAAAAAACCAAACAAATTCTACTTGATTCGATATATTGTATACAAGGCCAGATAAATAATGAATTAAAACTACCTTATTTACTTTTTTAAAATAACAAAAATAAATACAAGGAACGATCTATATCTACTAGTATTGTGATTGTCAAAAAATCTAACTCGAGATTTCGATAAATGTCAACGTTTAATGACCCCCTGAAACCAAAAACATGGTTTCCACAATGCCATTTGTCTGTCTGTCACTTTTCCCTTAGTACCCATTTTATATACTTAAACCTTGTTTTTAACTTATTACATAACCCTTAAAAATTAATTTGATTTAATTTTTACCCTTTTTAATCTTTTTGGCTACCCTAAACTATTCTCTCGGGCAAACCTGTACTTCATGCTAGTAATATATAAAAAACAAAAGTGAGTTTAGATGTATGTTCAGAAAAATCTAAGCCCCTTCAAGATAGAAAGAAAAATTGAAATTTTGAAGATCTTTAGATGGACCACCTCATTTAACAAGGAAAATTTATGAAATGAGGAATTTCCAGGACTTGAAGGAGGGAGTCAAAATAAAAAGGACGTTTTAACTTCGGTATAAAATTGAAATTCGGGTAAAAGGTAGTGGGACTACTCCAGAGAATAAGATAAGTGTTAAAATTTCAAATTTATGAGTGAAAGCTGAGCGTGAAATTTAAATTGGGATTGCCAAAGTTAGCTTGGTATTGCGCAAGGAGGAATAATATAAATACTAGCAGCCGGATGTTGAACGTCTTAATTTGAATAGTTTGATATAGTACAAAGAATGGATCAGCCTGCTAGTAAATTATACATGTGAGATGATTTCACCCTAAGCCATTATTTGAAATAAGTCTTTTCTCTAGCCCCCTCCCCAGTGAACACAATATAATATTTAGTCACAAAAGAATGTCTAGCTATCTGGAAAGTTATTATGTTATGGTTAGATAAATAAATCGAGCGTTGAACGATGACGTTCATGTAGTGGTAAATAAATATACTTTGCTTAAATAATATTTGTTTAAAATAAATTAATAAAAATGCATAGCATTTGTCAAAACAAATACAATATGTAACATAAAACATATTTGTAGTTGTCAACAGAAAATTGATATTTTAAATATATAAAAATGCACACAAGTTTGCAAAACAATAAATTAAAAAGGGGAATTAGTCTTAAATGTTAACACTAAGTCAATATAGTATTTAAAAAAATTCCGAAGCTTATGGAAATTGCCGTTATTTAAAAAATGTTCTTCACTAATTTAACACTCTTTAACATTAGCCCTAATCTTTAGTTTACTTTTTTAAATCACCATAAATATTTGTATTTAACTAATGAGTTTATAGGAATAATATATTTAAGAATCTCTTAGAAATAAACAAACACAATATATCTATTGACATTATTTGTTTGACATCTTTTCTAATCAAAAGAGGAGTGGTGATTTTACAATCATAGGCCTACTTCCTCAATGTGTCAATTCATGTAAAAATGTTTTTATTTTTGTGAATGAGGAACAATATGCATATTAAAAAAATTCATACAAGTTATCACAATTAGTTATTTGGCATTTTAGTAAGGATTTCCCTCGCTGCTATAATGAGCAAAGAACCCTAGATAAGGTCCTGCTCAAAATTCTTCGACTTTATTTTTTAGCTCATTGCCTTACAAACCGTTCGGAATATACAAATTTACTCCCGTTAATAGGGTAGGGGTGATGAAGGTAGAATGTAGGTGAAAAGTACCTGCACTTGCATATAGAAATAAAATAATAACATTTAGAAAAAATATCTCGAGAATGACCGGCTGTGAATTGAACCCCGATCTCCCCGTTGCCAGTAGGCTGGACTAAATGAGCCTTGCATTTAGTTTACGTGCTCACTAGTACAACCATGAATGATTTAAGTTGAGATTTTTATTCCTATTATCGAACAATATTTGGTTTTGTGTTTGTGGCGCTATCCTTATACTTTGGCATTCAATAATATAATAATGCTAGCAGTTTGTTCGACTTCACTGGTCTTGGAGTAAAGTGCTCGCCTCAAGCATAGATAAAAGTATAGTATTTCTTTCAATAGATAACAATTCATAGCATAACTTCTTTTGGAGGGAAAGTAAAGACATTTGTCACATGTCGACTGTGGTATGTAAGATAACCCTGTAAGGTTTGTGAAAATACCTTTCCCGGCAAAATTGTTAGGCCCTTTTGATCTCTCATAGAAATTCGTGTGTGCTTATATAAGTATTTGGTTCAGAAAGCGGACGTTAAATACAACAAATAAATAAGACTAGTAGTTGGACCCGTTCCTTACCCACATAATAAAAATTCAAATAATCAAATTAAGACGTTTAACACCAAACCAATTATTGNCATTAATCCGGCCCTGCTACTATCCATCTGTGTTATGCACATTTTAATTATGATAACGGAATAGAGCTAAGGAAAATATATATAAAGTAAGCGTATCCGCATTTGCGTGAAGGAAGCGTGGATAAACACTTAGATAAAAACAGCCCTCGGTCCACGTGGCTCAGATTTGAACCCAGAAATTCCAGCTATGAGCAAACCAAACATGATCCTGAAACTTACCTCGCTCACCCAAATACTACGTACTAAGTTACGCTAATGTGTAATGGTAGGGTGATTGTGAGATCAAATGGAAGACCTACAGTTTAACGTGGAATCCGAACCATGGTGGAGGCCTGGCATTGCCCACATTCTTAAGTTGTGATTAATACACGTCTTGTCAGAGGTGAAGGAAGGGTTTGGCAATAATATAAATCTGTGTTGGGACCGAGGATTGAACCCCTGACCCCTAGCATAGAAGTCTCAAACTAATTTACTTAGTGAAACTTGGTAAATTTGTTTGAAACCATCACAAATATATTAACACAAAAAACTATTCACACGTGGACTAACTATATAAAATACCACTACTTAAAATGTATTGCATTTTTAGAGTAAAAAAACAAACAAAAACATTAAAACTATTTTCACTGAAGAATGTCTGTTTGAAAACTAGTTTGGGACGTCAGTTGCAACAAAACCTAATGGAACTGTGAGGGGAGCTAGCGGGTCATTGAGCGGCGGAGGAAATGGCTTCAAGAGACACTCACAACAACCGGCTGTTAGACTCAAATTTAAAAACAACGATATTATGTTCTAAAAAATAAAACAATTGATGTGCTGGTTCAGAAAACTGTTCAGGTGAATAGGTATTCAATTTTGTTGGGGTGAAATAATAATTGTTTACATATTTTCTTAATGAATCAGAAAGTCGAAGCTATCATCTATGCATTTTAGTGAGGATAGCACCACTTAGATATCATAATCTTAAAATTGAAAAATGACACGGGAATCGAACCTGGGACCTTCGGCTTAGTATGCTAATGCTCTTACCACTGAGCTATCCAAGCACTAATATGCATTCAATGGCATTCAAATAAATTCACATTCGTTTGTTGTTAAGGTTTTGAGAAATACTTATTATCATCATCCATTCGAAATTGCATACAAATCTAAAGATTAAGATTTTTCAATATTACCCAAAGAATTAATCTATCTTTAATATTCACCTCATTTTTAATTAAATACATCCACAATAATTAAAAAATTTAATATATATTGATACAACAGTAAAATTCATAGTAAAGTTATTTTTTTAAATCTTATTTTAGGTATCCAATGTCAATGAGAAAGCGTTATTAGCTATCTACCGATTCGCTAAAGCTGGGAAGCCGCATACAGTTGACGAGAATCTTATGATGCCAGCAGCCATGGATATGGTTGAGATTATATTAGGTAAGCAGAAGGCAAACAAGCTAAAAAGCATACCACGTTCTGAAAATACTATTGAACGCAGAATAAACGATATGGCCGGTGACATTTAAGAACAATTAGCCAAAAAATTAGAGAAGAGCCCATATTTTGCTCTGCAGTTTGATGAGTCTACTGATGTTGCAGATTGTGCGCAATTTGTGATATTTGTGCGTTTTGAAGCAGATGAAAGTATCAATGAAGACAGTTTATTTTGCAAAGCACTTCCTTCAAACACTACTGCCAGTATTTGAACGACAAATTTTTAGAAACCACTCGCGACTATGAGATTGATTGGACAAAATGTATCACTATTCGTATTGATGGCGCTAAAGCTATGACTGGCAATCAAAGCGGGCTTGTTGCGAAATTAAAATCAATAATGCCAAATGATTCATGGACACACTGCTTTCTTCATCGGCAAGCTCTGGCAGCCAAGGTTTTACCTTCTGATTTGAATGATTTACTGAAAGAGGTGATCAAAGTTGTGAACTCTATTAAAGGTCAAACTTTGCAAACTCGACTGTTTAGAATCATTTGTGAAGACATGGGTTCGCTCCACAAAAATCTCCTTTATCATACAGAGGTCAGATGGATATCAAAAGGAAATGTATTAACACGAGTTCTGGAACTAAAAGCTGAATTGTTATTGTTCTTACAAGATCATAAATCTGAATATGCGAACTAATTTTGTGACCCTGTTTGGCTATTAAAATGATCATTTCTCACTGATTTTTTAACCACCTAAATATTTTAAACAAGAGCCTCCAAGGGAAAGAAGAAAATATTTTATCGGCCAAGAATAAAGTCAAAGGATTCCTCACAAAATTTCGTTTGTGGGCAACGTCTTTTCAAAAATTGATATATGTTTCTTTCCCTTACGTTCAGAAGATTGTCGAAGAAATTGCAACGGACCAATCGTTAGTAGTAAGTTCTCCCATTCCTTGCATGATTTGGAAAAAAGATTATTAAGTTACTTTCCAGAACTGAACTCTGAAGCTGACAATGGGCATAAATGGATACAAAATCCTTTTGTAAATATGTCAGTACAACTGACTGATCTGACCATGAATTTGAAAGATGTTATAGATGTTGCAGCTGTTGGCACGCTTAAAATGAAATTTTATTCGCAAAAGATCGATGTCTTCTGGATGAGGTAAAAGAAGAATATCCAGAGCTGGCAAGGGAAGCTTTGAGATTATTAGATTAATTCGCCACTTCCTACCTATGTGAAATAACTTTATCTTCAATGGTGAAGATAAAAACTAAGAAGAGAAATAGACTCCAATTAGAAATTGATTTGGTTATTTGCCTCTAAAAATAGAACCACGATTGGACAAATTATTAAAAAATAAACAGGGACAGCCTTTTATCTGAAATTATTGTTGTATCTTTAATGCACTGTATATTGTAGAACCTGTATTTAAAAATGAACTTTTCTCTGAATATGTTGTATTTTTATTGTGGTGTAGGATCTACACTTTCTTTTTATTTTACCTGGCTTGCGACCGCGGCCCCCTTCCCTCCCTCCCCCAACCATCAAGCCATTGTGGTACTCCTTGGGTTCACGACCCACAGGTTTAAAAACACTGGATTAGCCAATATACCCTCAAGGTTGGCGTCTGTTACATTTACACGTGTAGGCCTACAGTATCAAACGCCAACATTTTCCTTTTGGTTATTTTTTTTGCCTCTGTTATTCAGTGGCGCGTTCTAATCATTAACAAGTTAAATTATACATAATACAAGAGGGGAGTACACCCCTCCCCATATGGAAAATAATCAAAAATATGTAAACCAATACGTTATAATGTTGTAAAAACTAACTGGCTAAACCCTCCCTCATCCTATCTCATACATCGCTAAGCCAATATCTTCGTCAACTTGGCTATAATGTGCAGGAACTCAAGTGGCTTAAGGTTCGGATGGACAGATCGAGGTTTGGCAAAGCTCTACTCCAAGTAGTACCATGTGCTACCACCCCACCGGAACTGCGCTGCTGTAGTTAGGGCAATTTCAACAGCTACCCTTTCCCCCCTCCACTAATCTCCCACACCTTTTCGGAGTATCCTTTACTCCAGGCCTCCACGAGCTATCATAATGATGCTCTCTAAGGCAACGGTCAACAAACTACGGTCCACGGGCCGCATGTGGCTCACAAGCAATTGTAAAACTTTCGTTATTTTACTAACAAATTGTCAAATTAAATAGCTAATTAGTGTGTGTTAATACACATGTGAACAAGTGAGCAAGCTCGATTATATTGTTACATATGTAAAAGCATAAACTTGTGTTTACGGTAAGAGTGGATTTTGTACTGGGCGTACGCATGTGAGGACAACATTTTGTGCATATTCTCATCTTACAGACAAAGACTGTCAAAGAAGCGTGTTCAGGAAAATACATTCGGAAGATATCTACTTTAAAAGAAGAATTTTTCAAGGTGGTTTGCTGATTTTAAATCTTTGAAAGATCAATTCAATCCTGTTAGTTACACCCTTACTTTCAAAATTGAAGCAGCATCGATAAGCTCCAGTTTGAATCAATCACTCTTCAAGCAGACAATGCTCTGAAGGAGACTTTTAAGAATATGAAACTAACTGAATGTTATGCATCACTTGTTGAGAAAAGTTTGCCAGAAAGATGTTTGTGTTATTTGCTTCTACCTATATTTGTGAACAGACTTTCTCATGCAAGAACATTAATAAAGCAAAGAAAAGGTCTCTCTTAACAGATTCAAATCTACAAAGTGTTTTACGAATTAGGACGAACAAGCTGAATCCTGACTTCAACAATCTCGTGCAGGATTTTAGACAGTTGCATAATTCCATTAACGATAGCAATTTGAGTAGTTATTAATCAACATTTGGTAGGCTAAGTATCAACATGACATATTTTAAATTTTGTCATGACATATTAGATTTTATTTGCTATTTGTTTTTTGTATCAAAGTTATCTGGTTATATGACTAACATATACAATTTTCTTGAAAATAAAGTGATTATTTAGCTAATTTAGATTTTTGTTACATTCGGCCCGCTAGAGACCTTACATATGTCCGCGTAGCCCTCGGGGAGAAAATTTGTCCACCTCTGCTCTAAGGAGTGTTGCGGAGTTTCGAGCCTTAATCTCGGTGTTTTATTTAAATGTCGTCCCAAGTCAAAGGACAAGGACTCCAATCCCTATATAAGTATAATTTTTCTGAGTTACCTTGGGAACTCACTATTTTCAATAAATTGTGACATTTTTATTGAGTTTATCTATTACTACCTGTAGATCATTATCATTGCCACGTCTTACTACCCATTCGGGCTATACGCACTTACGCTAATGTGTAGTGGTAGGGTGATTGTGAGATGAAATGGAGGACATACAGTTTAACTTGGGATCCGAACCACGGTGGAGGCCTGGCATTCCACACATTCACAAGCTCCTTGATTAATGTTAATATTTATAGAAAACTGATGATGCTGATGATAAATATAATAGATAAGAAAATAATGATAATAAAAATAAAGAAATAAAAATATATATATATTTTTTTAAATAATAATAATAATAATAATGTTAATTTAAAAGATAATTATTTCTACAGTATTATTATTATTATCTTTTAAATTAACATTATTATTATTATTATTATTATTATTTAAAAAAATATATATATATTTATATATATATATTTTTATTTCTTTATTTTTATTATCATTATTTTCTTATCTATTATATTTATCATCAGCATCATCAGTTTTCTAT
>CABEEJ010011620.1:0-10495 GCA_901482245.1 Timema douglasi | reverse complement strand
AAAATTAAGGCTTTTGCTTGTATTACTTAATACTTGGATACGAACTAGTATTATTAAGTTAAATTAAGCATTATATTTATTTAAACAAAAAATACATAATAATTTTGCTCTATTATTACTTATTTTAATGTTTTTATTATATTAAAATGGCTCACAACCATAAAAATAATAAAATAAAATAAAATATTACCACTCTTGCACAGCCTTACGCTTTACTTCCTTCATACCCCACCATAACGGAATTACTAACCATGCATCCACACTCCCATCCGTACTTTCCGAAATCATTCCATTAACATTCTCCTATTCATCCGATCGTATGCTTTTCCTAGATCAACTAATGCACAATAAACCTTCATCTTTTTCCGTACTTTCCATTACAACAAGTGATTGAGAAAAAATAATTATATATTTCAGGCTAAACAAGGTGTAACCCACTTTGGTAGCCACATAGTTTAAGGCCCTACTCTCGTTGCCAATAATGGGGAGACCCAGGTTCGAATCTTGGTTAGGTGCACTGAGGGTGGTTTTTCCATCAGGGGTTTTCACTCTCCCTACGTACAAATGCGTGTACACTTCCCTTAAATCAAACCTTTCTAATCCCTCAAACCATCGCCGTAATTAGTAGGCCTACATAAACGTATAACCCGTACGGATAGTAAGACGTGGTGCTAAAACATAGATAAAATAAAAGTGTAGACTACAGTCAGATTTAGATAGATATATAATTTTTTGACAGTTACGAGATTTATTAAAACCATTTACACAATTTACATTTACACAATACTTTCCTTATTGTTTAAATCACCGCGTCTTACTATCTGTTCAGATTATACGTATGTATGATAATTACTCTAATTACGCTAGTGGTGTAGGGATGAAGAACGAGGGATTTTAGAGGTAACCTACCCGCACTTGCATGGAAGGACAGTGGGAAAACATTTAGCTAAAACCACCCTCATTAGACCCAACCAAGATTTGAGCCCCGATCTTCCCGTCATCAGCAGGCTGGTCTAACACGAGAGTGACGCCTTAGACCATTCAACCACTGAAGCGGATCCTTCCTTACTATTACCTAACAAAGTTTAAAGTTTACCTAATAAACTTCTATGCTATAATTCAATTATTTTAGTGACAAGTTGTTATTAAACTAAGAGCTATAAACTTGTAAGTTACCTCTTGTATTCAAACATGATTAGAGGTATTGTCACAATACGATTAATCAGGAGGTGATAAACTAACTTAAAGCTATGGTAGAGGAGTGCCATTGCCATATTATGGGGATTTTATTATGCTGACCACGCAGCTGTGAAGAGTTTCAAAGAGAACTGTCAGTTAATTTCTAAACGGATTATATTACTAATCAAGAACAATCATATAAAAATGTATAGATGGTATAATTAACAGTAACTAAAGTATTTATAACTAAAATTACTATTTAAGAATCGAGTTACGCAAAAAATTGTTTTTTATAATGAGAAACTAGTCACAACCTACACTGTCCTTCATGTTTTTTTAGAGAAAAACAGTGTATATTTTGAGTTCCATTACTTTGTGGTCAACGACGATAGACCCTGCACTTTGTTGTATCACTTTGCACAACCCTGTACCAGTCCATGATATATGATACAGTAAACTACAGGCTTTACATTTCTCTATCAGTTCATGGTATAGTAGAATAAACCGTTCAGATACCGACGGAACTTAAATGCACTGAACTGTATTCGAATCGTCTCAAGAATCCTTGTGTTTTCGCCTTGATAAACATACACCTGCCACGCACTTTAGCTAGAATACTGCGTCAGATTATTCAATCTAAAGCCCATCCCCTTTTACAAGGTTCCAATACAAGAAAGATATGTAATCAACAATAACAAAATAAACGTTACAATGATAATAATAATAATAATAACGATTTCGTGTCTGTTCTTTAACAATCTGTAGTTAAGTTTGCAGAATGATAAGCCAGTACTAATGTACCGTTGTCCAGTAGATCCTCGAATATACTAATCGTACATCCTTTTCGTGGACACTCTTTCCATGTCCCGATGAGATGAGAGTGCACCGATCTCACCCTACGCCTAGAAGCTAAAGGCCACTACTAGCCTAAAAGGGGGTGAACGGAAACTAAGGAAATTATAAAATAAATAAATTGCAAGTTAAAGAAATATTTGAATTATTCATTAAATGTAATAAACAGAGGTTATACAACAAAATACATGGCCTCATGAGTCAAACAGAAGTGTGTTGGAAAACAAATAAACCATGGCTGAGTCTGCACTTGAGCAGTACGATTGAGAGTATATTTCAAACTCTCGAAGTATATTATTATTTAATTTGTACTAGTCTGGAAGAGACAAATAAATAAATAAAAAAAAGGTTAATATTATAAAAAATAATTTAAAGAACCTTTCTTAAATGATTCACAAAGCATCTGATTCACCACAGTGAATTTAGATAAACAAATTTAAGATCAAGATATAAAGATTAAATCATCAAACCTTACGTTGATTACAAAGAGCTTAAAGAGCCTATTTTAAATGGCTTACAACGCGTCTAATTCACCACTGTAAATACAGTCAGAACAAAATTAAATTAAGGATCAAATTTAAATTTAAATATAGAATCAGATATTTAATATTAGCACAAAGGTTTTACTTCCCGACTAAAACACAAACCTTCGCGGATTTATTACCCTCGACACTTTTAAAGAATTCTACAAAATTCCTACATTTTAATATTTAATAATAAAATAGAAAACAAAGCATTGTTACGTTAAAATATTTGTAATTTCTCACTAAATTAATCAGTGAATTTTAAAGTCTAAGCCTTATAAACCAACAAAAATAAGTTACTTTAATATATACCCCGAAGAAGATATGTCTACAAAAACAACCTATAAAATAAATATTATCAAATTAAAGAATTTAAACAAATACTGGTAACCACACGAGCAATAAAAATTCATATCTAAACCCAATATGTCAAGCTAAAAAAGGAATAAAAAATACGGCTACCTGAATATTTCAAGAAATTACAAAAATAATAGTACCCAAGCGGCAATAGTAAACATTAAATGTTCCATAACAGAATTTACTTTCAAAAATAAAACCTTTAGCCAAAAATTACAGGTGCATACACTGACTGATTTCAACTATACAATAAACCTAAGTGTTCAAGATAATCAAACCCATAGTTGTAATATAAAGTTTATATAATCAATAATATATATAAATATATATCCTGGCTGGATAATGTTCTAGTCCTGAACGCTAGCTATATATAGGTATAGTTTATGGATTGGTAGGTGGGAGATTTCCTTATTAAGAAATTGATTATTAGTAGTATAACATCACACTCCAAGCAGCTGGTGGATATGCTAAATATCTTTAGTCACGTCCACCAGTTTCTTGGTGTGTTGTACATCCATTTGACTTTTTCCCAATACACGAACACCATAAACATGGTGAGTGGCTGCAGAATCTAGCTACGTTCATTCAGACATATAGACCAGTTCAAAAATACGAATTATCCCCCTGTAGCTCAGCTGGGCCAATCAAAGCATTTTTAGATCCCTCTATTTGAACGTCTTGTTGCTGCATTATTCATGGCTTGTTAGGATGTCTCTTCATTTTAGAATTTGGTGTGAACAGGCTGGTCATGGAAGTCACGCTAATCCGAAATATACAACGAGTGAGTAGAGCACTTATATTATACATAGTAAGATAGTGATATCTATTAATACTGAATGTATATGAGTAAAAGTTTATTTGGGGTGGTAGTATACTAGCTAGTCTTGCTAGTATTTATATTGCACGATGTCTATTTGTATAGGCTAATTTGGGGCAGGTAGTAACATTGTGATATTAGCAGTATAAGCTAATGTTACAAGAGGATGATGTTAGTGAATATTATTTAATGGATACAGTTAATATATTAACATAACTTAAGACTAATTAAACAAATCCCTGGTGACCATGTGGATGCTTATCCTTTCGAGAAAACCTCCCGGTTCCAGCCAAAAATCCAACTGTGACCTCTAGGTCAGCCATCATGGGCTCTGACAACTATACTACAAGGCTGGTGATATAAATTATAGAGATTATTAAAACGCAAACAGTGTAGCGTCATGCTTAACTACAAGTTAAACATTAATATAGAACGATTAGGAAATAATGGGAATCAGTTTTCAACTTACTCAAACTGTCCCACTTCACCCTCAACTGGACTCANACTTCACCCTCAACTGGACTCAATTACCCAAACCCCTTATACACATCCACCATACACGACCGGTCGGTCCTACACGTACCGGGTAACTGAGCTACGTAATTGAGGTTTGGGCGTCTGCCACCAGTGGGCGTACCGAAGACTAGAATTTATTATTGAAACCAGGTAAGATCAGAAAAGGGCTTGGAAATGTCTACAAGATACGAGAGAACGAAAATTCTAGGACATAATGGGCTGACTGGTTATAAAGGTGCATCTCGATCGTCATTTGTTTCCCCTCCCATATCACTCCCCTCACCTTCCTCATACTATTTTCCTTACCACCCCTTTATCTGGGACTAGCCATATATTGGAGGTTATTGAGGCCTTAATCGGTAATCTTATGGAATTGTCTGCTTGGATAAGGTTGTAGTATCCGCGATACATTTTTTGTTAAAATCTAAGTAACATTTGTTTAGTACTTAAAAAAAAAATTCAATTTAGTTCATAATCATTAATTTTACTAAAATATAATTGGGATGATTTAATTCAACACTTCAAATAATTTTATATTGTAAACTAGAACTAAAATAGCTACGACATTTATCAAATATTGCTAATGCATTGTGCTCTCTTTTATTGTTGTAAAGAAGGAGGCTGCAGCATAAGCATTTAAATGGCATTTTAGTTTAAAAAGGCAAAAATTTTACAGAAAAGACTTTGAGTCCTGAATGTTTTAGTGGCATACACAACTCAAACACAAATAGGCTCGATATTATAACAGTGACTTATCTTGAGTCGGTAAAGAAATTCCCCACAAACTCTAAAGCAGCTGGGGCAAACTATTCACCCCCACAGCGAGAAAGTAAATTAACACGCTTTTCTTATGTGGAATCTAATTGAAAGGGCCCAACATAGGTAGAATATAAATACAACATAGCTAGCAAAAATACGTTGGTTGAATCAAGCCTAGTTAGACTACTCAAACACACGTAGGAATGGAATTAAAATAAAATCAAGCTGTTGGGCAATATCGATAGCTAAAACAAAGATCCTGTGCTGATATAATCTGTCGGCTCAGAAAGTTCACGTTAAATACCGCAAATTAAAAAAATTAGTACTGATAGAAAAATATTATTTGTAGAAAGTAACTCAAAACACTAACTTGAAGAGTAAAAAGCATAATTAAAAGATCACTTTCCTAAGCATATTTATAAATAACGCTACCTCCTACACCTGGGAAACATTGCGCAGCACGAAAGAATCAAATTGAACCACCTCCTCTGGTGAATAAAGAAGTCAAAATTAGCAAATTTATTTTTCTGTTTCCCAAAATTTAATTTTAACTTAGAAAATTAAGAAATGAGCAGGTTCACATCCCACCCCCAGCAATATTCATGGCTACGACTACCACCAAACAATAATCAGCTCTCAATATTTCTAAGAGAGTTATGTCCATAGAGTTCCTCAAGATGGTTTTCACTTGAGGATAGCTATCAGAATAAGGTTGCCTCTGCAGTGCTGGACATTGGTTTTATAGAATTTGTATCAGGGAAGGAAAATTAAGCAAAACATCTAATAACAACCAATCATAATCGTTGCTAGTCGGACGGGCCTTTCACTTTTGCATAGAAACCTTGTACGTTGTAAGCTGCCAAGTGCCAGCCCAGGATAACAGTCGTGCGACCAGTCACGTAGGCCATTCGCGCCTGATGAATGGTGTCCTCTTTTGTCTGCATTCCCAGTTTCAAGCTAAACACTGGCCCATATTGGTTCCTGCTACAAAAATTTTGAAAAATGCTGAAACACAGACAGAGCCAGTAAATTACAAAGTGCCAACACCTCTCAGAAAAACTATAAATTTTGAACCAAAGGTTAAAATTTATCTTACAAAACGCAGTAGTCAAGCTGGAATTACGATTTATCAGTAACTAAAAGCCTTCAAATCTATTAAAAGCCCATTTTTTAGTGAAACATTCTATTTTTCATTTCAATAGTCCCCTGGCCATGTATTAAGTACCTTTACCAGGCATAAATAAAAAACCAAGATGAAGAGTATAATAATACTTATAAGTGTTTTTTATCATCAGAAATTGTTATTGACCGAACGAAGCATTTGTTAGCAATTGAATAAGGAGAACAGCTCTCCAGATTGTTCTCCAGTATTGTTATCAAGGAACTCCATTTCATCTTAAAATAATTCACTTGATCCTGTATTTTTGGCAGCTTTAATTATAGCTGGTGAGCTGTCATATTTTGTTGTACTACCAGGAATCAGTCTCCATGTCTCAATAATTAAGATGAATCTGAAATTAAAACAAAACGTACTGAATCTATGGTAGGCTGCTTTTTAATTTATTTAAATTTTGTACAAAATATATTTAACTAAAATCATTTCTTTTGCACAAAAATACAGTTCAAGAGGGAAAAACTGATACACATAATTGTGGCATACAATAAAATAGTCCGTATATTGTAATATAATATGTTCAATTTGAGCGCTCATTTGTATTGGTAGACCCCAAAACCTAGACAAAGACACCAAAATCATCATCCTAGCTTACAATATGTCAAAGTTATCAGCAAAAACGCTATACACACTATAATAAACACGGAAATAATAGTTCTGCTCACTATTCTGTTCGACGGCCCCTGCAATATCAATTGATGTGATCATGACACCCTACCCCTACCGTACAATGTGAGGGGGTGTTCAGGTGAATAAGATAATGTCACCTTTTATTGAATACCTCTTATGAAAGTAAATATATGTTATCATCCAAAGAAACGGGTGATTTTAATTCATCAATTTCATTAACTAATCAGTATAGCTTGTTTTACCATGTTATTACAATAACATAAGTTATTGTGACCACGGTCGTGTTATGTAGAATGGTAATGAACGTAAATCTATATTCTATATAAGATACAAACAATAGTATCTAAACAGTTCCCAGTCAAATATCGTACCAGGACCACGTAAGAACATGGCAACGACATATTGATTCCATTGTTGGGTACATGGACATTGGAGGAGTGCATCGGGTCCTTAGAGGCAATTCGGACTGATCACCTCTCCGTATCCTTGCCGGTGTGAATTACAATGGTACATTGCAAGGTGACCATGAATAATTCTCTTCCTTTGACTGTACTGATATTTGCCAACAAATTCGTGCCACCTGACCCATACATATGGCTGTAATTATACAAATTTCTCCCCTGAATATTCTTGTTCTAAATTTGATAACAGTAAGTTTTTATTTTTTATTTTGTGCTATTTTAAATAAATTGACTTGAAATTAATGTTTCAACTACGTATAAAATCTATCTCCGGTTTAATACAAATCTATACTATCTTATCTTAAGTCATGCAAACTAAAGTTATTTTCTTATGTAGACTCCTAATCGTAATGTTTTTAATGTTGATATTGTTTGAAAGTTGAGTCCACCTTCTGATATATCTATCAGACTATCACACATACACATGTAAGTACATGTGGGGTGAGGATCATGGCTATGTAACAAATATCTGTTAAAGTGGAGTTAAAGGAGCCTCCCTCCACGAGAGTTCCGTAGCCCTCGTTAGTGAGTGGGGAATCATGACGAAGTGAAAGGAGCTCGAGTCGTCCATCGGTCTAAGCGCAAATGGAGCATCTACCAGCGAGGAAGGCGTCTGGGGAAATTAGGGGCGAGTGAAGTAACTAGCTGCCGTCATTAATTGTCTTCATTAACTGGCTCTGAGGCTATGGTGATGGGATGGAGTGTGGTATTACCGCTAGGATAAGGACAGTCTTAATTCTGACCTCCAGGTTCTTATATATAATAAGGTCGTAATATATCCACAAGATACATATCCTAGCAAACAATTACACAAGGGGCTTGCATACGGATATAAAACTATAAATACGTAACTATATAAAACTGTTTTATTAAAATCTATATGGCTTATATCAATTAGTACTACAAGCTCAGCCATTCTGGTCCCTGTGTATACAGCGCTAACTATAGATTTTACAAATTTGATTTTATCTTAAAAGGGGGAACAAACTTAAAGAGTAAAAGAGAACACCCCAAAAATATATGGCTATAGATTTAGACACCTCTTAGGTTGATCAATAATTTTTCTATGTAAATATTTAGTTTATAAATGCATTATACAATTTATTATGTTTTACTGGAGTAATTTTAAATTATATATACACCTACTTATTGTTATTCATTGTTACGATTAATCATCTGCTTTTAAAAATCTTAAATTAACTATTTTGCTTAATTATAATTACTTTCCTTTGTATTAATCTTTATTATAAAATTCGGTGTACGTATTAGTTATACGCGAAGGTAAGTGCGTTTAAAATATATTTAATGAACCGCCTTTAAATTGAACAGAAGGAATAACGTGATGCATTAAATAGCCAAGCTATCATAGTCGTTAAGTACGGCTAAATCTGCATGAGGATATATTCTTTAAACTGAAAAACTACACCTTGATAAGGGAATCGAGCAACAATAACATACACATATTATTTAATCTTATAGTTTTAACGCCATTCTATTTATACCTGGGTTTTGCTATGAATGTAAATTTGTAACACCTTTTAGAAAACACAAAAATAGTTTTTGCTGTCAAAATTTTTAGTAATTTATTAAATTATTAGTGTTATTTTATAAGTATTGATAATATCTAACGAAAGTGACAGCCACAGATCATATTATTGGACGTGAAAGTAGATTTATGAACACCTCTAGTAGTCAGATATGTCCAATCGTAGCTCATAACATATACAGATTTACATTGCCACAGATATACATTGCCATCACAGTCCCGTTTATTTCAATAAAAATTAATTTAGGTGACTTGTTTGGTCACTACTTTTTAGTGGGCTCAGTCTGAACCAATATTAACAATGATTTCACCCTCCTTACAGGTGTGTAACCTTCAAATACTCAAGATATTGCTTCACTCTGGTTAAATGATCTGTGTTTTTAACTAATACACGTCTTACTTCCTGTTATTGCATTCCAAGACACATATTAAAAAAGGAAAATATAATTATATGTAAATATAGATAACCATAAAACTAGGAATGGCAGCATCAATCTCGTAGAGAGAGATGTAAGCACTTCAGTAAAATTGCATTATAAATAAACCTCTAACACTTCAGCTACTCGGAAAACTTGCTGAGAGCGTCAGTTGAGTGCCAGTAAATCAATCAAGTTGATTGGTTAACTTATTGTTTAGTATTCTAAACGTGAATCAAGCTTGATTGATCTTATTTTTGTGTATGACTTGGAAATGTAATGAGCTAAATATATGTCCTCAGGAAGGGCTGTGTTTGAGCTGAAGTAGTTCTAAACAGGAAGTCAGAGTTCTGATCCTAAACTGGTTTACACAACATTTCGCAACAATAGTTCCACACAGCATATCTCCAGTCACATGTTCACGTATTGTCTTGTTTTAACCTAATGGATTAAACATTATTGATATGTTTAGCCATTAATAGCCAGATCGCTAGTAATCCTAATAATAACATACATTCACATCTAGGTAGTTAAGTGGTTATTAATCCTACTAATAACAAACATTCACATCTAGGTAGTGAAGTGGTTAGTAAGCCTACTAATAACAAACATTCACATCTAGGTAAAGAAGTGATTAGTAATCCTACTTTTAACAAACATTCACATCTAGGTAGCGAAGTGGTTAACAAGCCTACTAATAACAAACATTCACATCTAGGTAAAGAAGTGATTAGTAATCCTACTAATAACAAACATTCACATCTAGGTAGTGAAGTGGTTAGTAAGCATACTAATAACAAACATTCACATCTAGGTAAAGAAGTGGTTATTAATCCTACTAATAACAAACATTCACATCTAGGTAAAAAAGTGATTAGTAATCCTACTTCTAACAAACATTCACATCTAGGTAGAGAAGTGGTTAGTAAGCTTACTAGTAACAAATATTAACATCTAGGTAGAGTAGTGATTAGTAATCATTCTAGTAACAAACATTCACATCTAGGTAAAGAAGTGATTAGTAATCCTACTTCTAACAAACATTAACATCTTGGTAAAGAAGTGATTAGTAATCCAACTAATAACAAATATTAACATCTAGGTAGAGTAGTGATTAGTAATCCTACTAAGAACAAATATTAACATCTAGGTAAGGAAGTGATTAGTAATCCTACTTCTAACAAACATTCACATCTAGGTAGTGAAGTGTTTAGTAAGCCTACTAATAACAAACATTCACATCTAGGTAGTGAAGTGGTTAGTA
>CABEEJ010011618.1:0-10505 GCA_901482245.1 Timema douglasi | reverse complement strand
AAAATAAATTAGAGTCCATATTACGAATCGCCATAGTTACGATTTCGATACAATATACAAGTTTATCCTGCCATTGTCCAGGTCTACGACAATGGTCCGTCGTCGATCGTAGATGATATGATAGTCAATAAGGCAAACTTGCGTAGCGATTTATATAGGAGTTTCGTTGCACAGGAGGGGAGGTGGGAGAACAAACACACACGCTAGGTGACGTCAACGATGTCTTCCAACAATCACGTACACCATTGTTTATACTGCTCCATCGGAATATCAGCCAATTACTTCAATCATCCGATGTTTTGAAGGTGGTTCCTCTTCCCACCGTCAGAGGCCAGGTAAATAGTTATCCTCAAGTTGTCTTCAAGGTTGCTTGGCTCATTACTCGCCAGTAGAATCGGGGTGCCGGGACGTCTTGTTGACACATCGTATCTCACTTGATCCACTCGTCGATTTAGGACGCCAGGTGTAGGGCAGTCTTGCAGGTTACTAGTGTAAGCAGATTCATTTGGTAAGTACACGAACAAACTATTAATATTCAATTGTATTAGATAGTGAAATATACTGTCCAGCATTGTTTTATCATGTCTTATTAACCTACGTGAACTATAACAGAGAAGATTAACATTGTAGGGATCCTAATAGAGTTGTATTTATTGGAGCGGGTAGTATGATTTACTGATTTACCACCATGCCTCGAGATACCATTCAGTCCACTCTTGCACGATATTTCCTCTTTTAGTCGCTCGGTGAATATCGTAGAGGCCTGTTGTTGTGATCTCGTGCGGGAGGACATAGTGAAGTGAGACAGCTGAATGGGGCCAGGGTGAGTTCATCCGCTTGATTCTTGGTATGCTTTTGTAGTTTATTTCCAATAAATGCTACACTGCGATATATGCGTTAACGTCATTATGGGGTGGGGTCCAGATTCCTATGTTTCTCTGTGATATTACAATATTCTGTGGACTACTATACCAACAAGCTGCTTATATATGACCTACTCCTTGCTTCTGGGACCTCTTTTCTCCAGTGTTTAAACCAACTAATAGGAGAACTCCTGGCATCCTGATGTTGCAAAGGCTAACTTGCAATTGGGTAGAGGCATCCAGCTCATCCCCTGATTTTGAAATAGAACGAAGAGGTTTTTTTAAGAAATAAAGTTTTAAAAGGTATTATATTGAAATTACTTCTGAAAACGCCTGATCATCCATAGATGAAGTATTAAAAGGAAGATTTACATACAACTCTTTAAAGAAAAATACGCTTTATCCATGACTTTTTAAATATATGAGAGGGACCCAAAACAGTGTCAATACAATACCCCCCAATTGCTTATATCCTAAAGAAGTTCATGAATTTTGATATGAAAAAATTCCATACTCTACAAGAGATATATCGTATTTCACTTTTGTTATTCTTAAAATCAAACATGAATGAATTTGTAGAGTGTAGTTTTGCATAAATTATGTATGTGTGTAGTCATTAATTCAAAATTCTTTGTATAACTATAAAAATTGTTAAGATATACTATTTAATTTATTTGTTTTCATAATTGATTGCTTTTATTTTCAATGTTCAAGTCTTGTTGATGAATAAACAGAGAATAGAGAATTTTCTGTTTTAAGATTTATATAGTGTGTCATCTTATTTTCTTTATTATCTTCTTACACTGAAAAATGTCCTACCGTCGCGCTGGTTTTAGACTGCTTATAACGTAACATTTTTTTAGCAAAATTATAAATAGCCTTGATTGAATAATTAATTTTATATTTGAGTTTAAGTAAAATGTTTAGGTTAAGTTTAAATTTAATAAATTCAAATATAATTTAATTGTGTAATTAATTGAATTGTGTAAGCTGAAAATCTTGGAAATGAATATAAGTTGATAGCTGAAGTACCTCGAAGTACCTTAAATTCAAATTAAATTTTGAAATGCTGAAATAATATATAAATATTAAAGTTATATTTATAAAATGTTTTATTTAATTATCAATAAGCCAATTTTTCTATTAAAACTCAAATCCTTAAATGAGTTGTTAATTATTCAATCAACCACTCTTTACAGAATTATCTACGGCAAACCTTTTGCGCAACATAAAATTAAATATAAATTCACTTAAATAAACAGTCCTTAATATAAATTTATCTTTTATATTCTTATTTGCTAGCGTAAATTAATTTGAAAAATGGGGTCACATTTTCTCTCAGTTTAATTGAATTTAACTGAGTTTATTGATTTTATTAATTTTAATTATTACTATGACCTCATTTTTACTTATCATAAAAAACTATTAATTATTTGCAATTGAGCAAGAAATATTACATAGTTACTTTTATTAATATTTATTTTTGTGATGTGCAGTTTTTATACTTATCTTGGTTAAATAGCCACGAGTTACCTTCTCTTAGATCACCTCCCAAGGTCAACCTACCCTTTCACCTTTATTTACCTTTTCTAGTAAAAACAACTGCTTAGTTCCAAAGCTCAACAACCTACCTTATATCTTTCACTTTCTTCTATTTTTTTATATGTTTTTTATAACAATTTGCTTTTGTGAGCAATATAAAATAAATGTTAATTTGCTTATATGAACACTTGCAATCATAAAGTCCGCTTAAAATCATGTATCACATTACCAGGAAATATTAAAAAATTTCTTTCCCTTTCTAATTGGGTAATCACTAATTATTTTCTCCATTAGTGAAAAAATATGTTTTATCTATTGATCAAAATTTCTTAAATATTTCCTAGTTACCGTAAGCACTTAAACAAAATAGGTTTGTAATTAAAGATCAATTCGCCTAATAGGGTCTAACACCATGATTAGCTCTTTTACGCAATTTGCTGCTACTTAAGTTAGTATTGAATGCTGTATTACGCGATCACAGAATACTCTTTTAAACTTCCTCACTATCTCCTCAATATCTAACAAATTCAATCCAGATTTACCATTTACCACTGCTCACATACCATGGTGGAACATCAGCCTGTCCTCATTTGGTTCTGACATCACTCATAGGCTGCCCTCTGCTAGCACTATGCTTGACAACACCTACTAACTTATGTTTGGCGGCTCCCTAAGAACTAACCATGGCTTGCACTTGGCTAAGTCTAAGCATTGCAACACCTCAGCTCCTCAACACTGCTAGATGCCCTCAGGCTCTCTTTAAACTCGGAACTCAGAACTCTTGTCTTATAGCGACGGTTGAACAAAATACCTCTATAAAAACTCGTTACTCCCATCTTAAAATGCTTAAAAACCAGACACATCTGATCTCTCACATTTACCTTAACTGTAGTGATAATACACTTACGTGCATATCTAAATTAACTTCTTTAGATACGTTAAATTTTATTTTTCAGCTCATCAGCTCACTCTGTGATCCTATCAATGTCTCAACCAATACCTTGTTAAATTTATCAAGATATAATTAATTAAATTTAAAATGAACCTACACATAAATATTAAGATCCGTATCTTAACTGTCACTCATAAAATTATCCATTGTTGCAATTATACATTGATTCTGATTTCTAAGATCGTTTACTAATTAGGTCTGATCCTAATTACCTAGCTAATCAGCCAAACCTCCAAATTTTTTCTCAAAGTGAAATTATATAAATTATTATCAATTGCCCTGTCGGCATAGTTTTGTCTCAACTTTAACTCGTAATTATTTTTCTAAATAATAATTGACAAATAACAAAAAAGATGGCCTACTCTTAGAATTGTTTCATACAGTGCCAACTCTTTAATCCTTCCTCACGTGCTTTCAGGGTTGTATGCACTCTCCAGCAAACACAACTTTACCAACCCCCACTTAACCTTCTACCGCATGCTTCCGAGGGATCATGCCCCTCCTATAAGCATACCCCCCTCCTAGCATATATTTGTTATCCTATTTTCATCTTTTTTATCTATAGAATTTCCTTTAGTTAATTAATTATGTTTAGTCGCAATTAAGATGAATATCATTTTTTCAAAATTTAAAGTTTTAGGCTAAATGATTTTTTAGTTTCTATATTGGGTTTGATTCTTACTCAAACCAATATTATGTTTTATATATTCGTCGTCTTTCTGAGTAAATGTCTTCTTTTCAAACAATAAATGTTTACTTAGAGTGAGAACGTGGGAGATTTCTTCACTCCCTTGTGCATCTTGGCAAATACCTCTACCTTCTTTTGAAAATAATTACTAGTTTTAGCTCACTGAATATGTCATTTTAAACGTTTAATCACAATTTCTAGCTTAAACATTATTTACCATTATTAATGTTGGATTGAATATTACATAATATTAACAGTTATATAATAATTATATTTACTAAAGTTGCAGTTAGTATTAACTTTCGAAGATTATAGTTTTAATTAAATTTACTGTTTATTATATATTTAATTCATCCTAAATTTGAATGTTTTTTATTGCCTCCTGGATCGAAGACTTTTGGTGGGATGTACTTAAAACAACCCGTATTTTTACTTTTGAGCTTAGAGATAAAACTACCAAGTTTCTGGTTTTATCTCAGATTGGATTGTAGTCTTTGGTTCGATCTCGGATATGATCGTAGTCTCTGGTTTGATCTCGGATATGATCGTAGTCTCTGATTTGATCTCGGATATGATCGTAGTCTCTGGTTTGATCTCGGATATGATCGTAGTCTCTGGTTTGATCTCGGATATGATCGTAGTCTTTATGATCGTAGTCTTTGGTTCGATCTCAGATTGGATCGTAGTCTCTGGTTTGATCTCGGATATGATCGTAGTCTCTGGTTTGATCTAGGATATGATCGTAGTCTCTGGTTCGATCTCGGATATGATCGTAGTCTCTGGTTTTATCTCGGATATGATCGTAGTCTCTGGTTTGATCTCGGATATGATCGTAGTCTCTGGTTTTATCTCGGATATGATCGTAGTCTTTGGTTCGATCTCAGATTGGATCGTAGTCTCTGGTTTGATCTCGGATATGATCGTAATCTTTGGTTCGATCTCAGATTGGATCGTAGTCTCTGGTTCGTGTCACTGTCCCCACTTGGATTCAAAAAATCCCAAATTTTCACTAACAATAATTATATAATATGTCTACAGCATTATTTCAAATGAAATAAAAATTAATGAAATAAAATTGTGTATCCTATAAATTAAATGGCTAAATTTAAAAAAAATGTCAAGGTTTATATGACTTGATTGATGAGGCCACCTCAGTGTGCCGTCATGTCTAGCGTCTGTCCGTTCTTCCACCTCGGTGCGATGTTCTTCCTCGGTGTGCCGTTTATTGTGCTATGTGTGGAACGTCTGCTTGTTTAACCTCGGTGTGCCGTTCAGTGTGCCGTATGTCTATCAGTCGGTAGCGACCCCTTTTAATCTGGGGGATTTGAAGATCCGCGCCGCGGTTGGGCGCCAATTATAGTGATTCATACCTGAGAATGATCTCTTTAAGACATTGGTAAAATCAAATTATTTTCTTCTGCTTTTTGAGTATAATTCTGTTGTACAAATCTCATTTGTTGTTCATAATATTCAATTTAAATTTGAAATATAATTATCTTTTGTGGATCTTTTTTCTGACGGTTGCTACAAATGGTTGTGTCCGTCTAATGGGAACGTAAATAGTTGTGAGTTTTTAAATAAAGAATTAGTCCTATCTGTTTTAAAAACACAATTTATTTTCTCTTGTTTCGCACTTTTAATATCATTGTTTTGAGAGAAAAGTCTTCTGAAGCTCCGTAAATTTAATATCGTTGAATAGGAAACGGCTTTCTTGACTGGAATTGAAAATACCAGCCATGGAAGTGTTTGATATTGTTTACCTCCTGCCGACAGGACGAGGCGTTAAAGAAGGGAGAAGGAGGAGACGTAAGAAGGAAGTGGAGTAAAAGCCGACAGAGAGAAAGGGTGTGAAAAAAAATGAAAATAAGATAAATAATTGAAGATCTTAGATGCAAAGTGTCCTAAGGCACAAGTTTGAATAAAGTGATGGTTTAAACTCGTTCACCCGTGAGGCATTATTAAGCTCCGGTTTGGTTTAATGGGTGGCAGGGAAGGTAACGTGGTTTGATTCCCGGTTGTGGGAGATGATCTTTTTTCCCTCCGCTCCTCTCTCCCACCTTAATGAACTATAAATGCAATTTCCCTCCCCGCAATTGCCGGTGTATTTCTTCTAAATCCCATCTGTGTAAATACTACGTGGATATCCCAATGTAACGCACCTGATGATTCAGTGGCGACTGATGGAGTGTTGCCAGGGTGGTGTTCCTGCCCCTTAACTTCCTCTGGCCCTACCACAAGCTTTGCTCTAACCTCTCACGTTCATTGGCTGGAGGGTAGTAAAAGTTACACCGAGCATTTCCTCAATTGGTGTTGTTACCTTCTCCGGCAATGATTCTTACGCCGCCTTTGCTAAGAAGGTTAATTTGATACAAGTAGAGCTACAGGGATATAATTCCGGAACAAGGGAACGGAAATTAGATGTTTACAGTCGCAAAGATTCTTATCTACAATTTCTAGAACACATACCTAATAACTTTGAGAGATTTTAGGAACTGAAATAAGGATTAGGTGAGCGGTTACTACATCTGACTCTGGCCATGAAGTGCACTCACAGGTCCTAACCGGCTCATGGGTTGGTTTTATCATAAAATATGATTTTGAATATTTTTACTCGGGGAAAAGCACAACAGAATAAACACGCAAAGAAGACCATGCGATTCAAAACGCACTGGGAGAACGCGCGCGAGTGAAATTAATGTGGAAATACATCTAGGATCAGGCTATGATTGGAACCCTAACCGCCCCAGACACTGGCAAACTAGACCAGAAGATCCTGAAGTTTAATCCGCGTGCTCGCCGATGCAGGTCTATAATAGCCTATTTTTTATTTGAGGTTTTTGACATACTGTTTCTGAACCGACTTATAATCTAACTTATGACCGGGACAAACACAACTTCCCAGCTGTTAACTCCTCACTGTGACAGAGTAAACTCAAATATCACCAATGATACAGTTTTTTGGCCATTCCGGGAACCTTAACTCAGTAGATAGAAGAGCTACTGACTTAGCTAAGGTGTCGACAATATCCTATTGTATTTAAAATTATGAAAATTGAAATTCCCACGGTAAATTATTTAAAGGGATAAAAAATAAATCTAGTACAGTTTTAAATATTTCAAAAATGTTTTTTGTAGTTAAAAATTATGTACACACTAAAGTTAAATCGTTATTTTTGTGTGTGAGTGAGTGTGTATGACTTCAGACCAGCTAAGACCAGCGTGTGTATGCGAACCCTGGACCAACACATCGTCCATCCCCCCGTTAGTTGGAGGGTGCGCCACTGATACACAGGGGCGCCCGCCCAGGGAGGGTTGGGCGGTGTGAACATGGTCGAATGTACCCCTCTGGCTCCGACACGTTGGTATGGAGACAGATAATGAGGATGTTAATGTGAGGAAAGAGGACAGTAACACAGAAATAGGGGGAAAGACGGGCGAGACAATCCCTTCCCTCCACCACTTTCTTTGCGTGAAGAAACATTATAAAGTGAAAATTACTTAAAACTTTCTTCATTTCAAAGTGAGATCTCAATAAACTCAGCTTTCCGACCTAATAATGATATTTCTTCTCCAGGAGGAGAGGAAGGGGGAGGGGAATGTCGGGGAGCTTAAAGATGGCTGCCATCATAACACATTTTTGGAAAGAAAAGTTGTTTTTCGTGCTCTTTACCCCACCCTCACCCCTTAACCAACAAACCTCTGAGTGCATCGGCCGCATTTGGAGATGTTTCCCATATTTAGGGATTTCTATAGCCTCTTTGAAATAGAATGCTGGTGTATTTCATTAGAATTAATCGCTTTCGTCCTGTCCCCTTATATTAGTGTAGAATTTAATGAAGCTCATAAAATAGATTCATTATATTTTCAGAGAAATCTAGGTTTTTGTTGGTAACGTCAATTATTGTAAAACAGGATCAATCTCAACTTGTCTGGACTCTACTAGAGAGCAGTGGGTGAAAGAAGACATGTTTCAACTTGTTTGGACTCTACTAGAGAGCAGTGGGTGAAAGATAACCTGTCTCAACTTGTCTGGACTCTGATAGAGAGCAGTGGGTGAAAGATGACCTGTTTCAACTTGTCTGGACTCTGATAGAGAGCAGTGGGTGAAAGATAACCTGTCTCAACTTGTCTGGACTCTGATAGAGAGCAGTGGGTGAAAGTTGACTAGTCTCAACTTGTCTGGACTCTGATAGAGAGCAGTGGGTGAAAGATAACCTGTCTCAACTTGCCTGGACTCTGATAGAGAGCAGTGGGTGAAAGTTGACCTGTTTCAACTTGTTTGGACTCTGATAGAGAGCAGTGGGTGAAAGTTGACCTGTCTCAACTTGTATGGACTTCTGATAGAGAGCAGTGGGTGAAAGTTGACCTGTCTCGACTTGTATGGACTCTGATAGAGAGCATTGGGTGAAAGTTGACCTGTCTCGACTTGTATGGACTTTGATAGAGAGCAGTGGGTAAAAGTTGACCTGTCTCGACTTGTATGGACTCTGATAGAGAGCATTAGGTGAAAGTTGACCTGTCTCGACTTGTCTCGACTCTTGATAATGGACAGTGGTTGGAAGATGACTTGTCTCATCCTGTCTGGACTCTGGGTTAGAGTGCTTGTCCTTCCTTTTATAGAGGTAAACAATACACTTTTGTTTGAGGAATTTGCAAGCCCCAGCGCCCGCCATTCGTGCGATAAAATGGTTGTGACCTTAGTTATTGTTTGACCTTTCTCCCTCGAAATGCAACTCAAACCTTTCCATCCCTCCTTTTTTTTGTTCCAGCCAATGCCACGATGGTAATGTAGGAAGAAAGTGGGGGCGGAGAAGGAAACTTCTCAATTCAAGAACTGACATCTCTGAATAAGCCATCAATATTTTCAATCAAGTCTTACTTTCCTCAAAACTTTTCCCGTGACAAATTTGAAAACAAAACTCTGTATCAATTTCAACTTATAAGTATCGACTAAGTATAAGATATCTACTTCTCAATTTGAATGTATAATAACATGCCTACATCGCTTCTTTCCACCCAAGCCGATACACTCTAACGAAATACAAACAAACATACAATTTATGTTTTGCTACAGTTATAATAATTTGTATTAGCGTTATTTACAGTCTTTTACAAACACACACAACTCCAGTGAACAAATTAAAACTAACTAAGTACCGTAAAAATAATGCTATACTCAGCCCTAGCACCTGGATATGAAAGTAAGACCCCTAGATAGCGAAGACAATGTATAGTAGATACATTGGATAGGGGAGACAATTTATAGTAGATACATTGGATAGGGGAGACAATTTATAGTAGATACATCGGATAGGGGAGACCATGTATAGTAGATATATTGGATAGCAGGGACAATGTATAGTAGATAGATTGGATAGCGAAGACTATGAATAGCAGGGACAATGTATATGAAGACACACATGAATACAAACGGTAACCATATTCATCACTACCCCCTACTCTTATAGCCTTAGCCTTCTCGTCTTTGCATTCCGCCATTTCAGTTTAGTATTTTGTGCAGATAACGGCTTGTAGATGTCATATCACTTGGTTGACCTGTTACAACTCTCCTACAAGGACTCCCAGGAGGGGAGGGGACACTTGATGGCGACGATATATCCACAGATTTCTTGAACCCTTCGATATAGACGACAGGACATCCGGCTCGACAAGAATACGTCCGTCACAGCCCAAGAAAGACCTCTCTAAGGCTCGAACTAGAGTACTCTAGACTTGTGGCTGACCCCTCCAACAAATAAATTACGGGGGAAGATGAAAACTTTTTTAATATTATTTTTAGCATTAATTTTGATTTCAACGTAACTGGATGAAAGTATGAGTAATTTAAATCGAATTTTACATAAAACATTTTTTTTACACGATGAGTTAGTCTTTCATCGCATCAGAAAGTTACCCGTTATTTCTGGTATTTATTAGGGGTTTAATATTGAATTCAATAAATAATCTACTTTGTGTGGATAATTAACGATCTACCTGAATACCTGGCTCGATCTAATTCCCGCGTTCTCGGCGCGCTCCGGTTATTGACGGGGAACGCGTAACATTAATCTCCTCCCTACAACTTTAATATCGCTACGCGCGGTATAAATCTTCATCGCTCAGCTCCCATCGACACGTGGACGCAATCAAGTCGAGATTGATGCGACGGTATTGCGTCCCGACGCCTCTTGGCGTGACGGCAGGACCTGGTGGAGGGGGTATAGCATGTTCCTCAGCTTTGTTTGATCCATGAACTACTGTCCGGGCATTCTAGCTGAGGTTATTTGATGGAGGACTGGATCCATGAACTAGTGTCCGGGCATTCTAGCTGAGGTTATTTTATGGAGGACTGGATACATGAACTACTGTCCGATCATTCTAGCTGAGGTTATTTGATGGAGGACTGGATCCATGAACTAGTGTCCGGGCATTCTAGCTGAGGTTATTTGATGGAGGACTG
>CABEEJ010011617.1:0-10505 GCA_901482245.1 Timema douglasi | reverse complement strand
TGCTATTTGTTCAATCTTGTGAAACCTGTATTTATTACAATTTATCTTTTGTTTGCTATAATAAATATATGTGTTAAAATGACTCTATATTTCTATATATGTATTATATGAACCCAGTAGGGAAGTTCCCTTCACTACAATCCTGTGAACCTAGAGGTCACCCGTTATTTAAGCTATATCCTGACTATACCATACCAAATATGGGCATGTAAATAAGAAAAAATAAAGAAGGGGGGTTTTGGAACAGTGGAGAAAGAGTTCACAAGCAAGTCCGCGGCATTGAACCAACGACAGTCAGGCTTTTCTTCAACTTGGAGTTCAGGGGTATAAACGTCTGTTTGAAACTGCCACTTCTTCGCGTCCGCCATGCAGGCAGCATACTGTATCGAAGCATGGTGATTGTATTCGTGAACATCCACTTAATGTAAGTAGAACACCAATGATAGTTTAGCAGAATATATGAGTTCTACTTCTCTTCTTTGGATTCCGTTATTTCACTTTATTATTTTGTGCAGATTACTGCTTTTATATGTCATATCACTTGGTTGACATGCTAAAAAATCATATTACACTTTAGGTTAGATAAACCCCAAAGTTTCGATTTTTAATAGTGTGTGTTATTAATGTTCAACAATTAATTTAACTTGAAAAACATGTGCTAATACAATGTCTTGGATAGTTTTTATTTCTTTATACATGCATACAAATAAATTTAAAAATAAAACTTGTAAATAGGAATCGAACCCTTGGGGTTTGACTTAGTATGTCATTTATATGCCCTGAGCTATACAAGGATCCTCCCGTGCTCAGTAATATTCAGTAATATTATAAGGTAGAGTCTGTGATGGACCTGTGGCTGCATGCTGCCAATAGTACAATTAAATATAAATGAAGGGTGAAGCTTGGGGGATGAAAAATTATAAATACGAAAATTAGACTTAACTGAATCAAAATTCATAAAAATTGAAAAATGTTAGCCTGGATCCCCGAATAACTCAGTGGTAGATCATTGATGCACTAAGCCAAAGGGCCAAAGTTTTGATTCTCGTTGTATACGCTTTCACTTTTCATCAATGATCCATCTCATTCCTATGTGTATGTGGACTAGCAAACCAGAACGCAAATGGCGTAATACTTAACTAAAAGTAGAATAAAATATTATTTTCTTTATCAAAGACATTGTCTAAATTAAAGATATTTTATCAAATAAATAAAACCCAAAGAGACGATTTCAGAGATAATTATGGGGAAGGAGGAGGTTCCAGTGAGAATTGGGGGGGGGGGTTCTCNCTTAGGACAAGATCACAAGGGGTACCCCTCACCCGAAGATGGACCAATGGCTCCTGCTGTTCCAGCTAACCATCTGGGGGGGAGGTCGTGGAGAGGAGAGGCGGAGTTGGTGACCTTTTCGACTCATGGTAAAAATTGCTGTAATATTAATTGCAGTTGCACATCTTCAGGTCAACCAATTTTTCTATATTAGAGCTCATTTGTCTAGGAATAGATCAAAATTGGGTTTGACAAGAATATATTCTCGTATTAAACAGATATATTGGATTCCATATAGAAGGCTCTTTTTTCATGTAGATCCAAAAATTGCAGGACCAGGTCGATGGACTACTTCATTTCCATGGTAAACACAAGATATTATTGGCAGACCTAGACAAGAATGTGTGAACGGGAGATACTAGGGTTAGTATTGGCGAGCAAATCAGGACTGATAGAACAAGGGTTTGTTACTGGTCTTAGCCACGTAACTCATCCCAAGCACATGTATTAGGATCGGCATGGGTTATTGTATCCCGAAGGCCAGTAAACAAGATTCTAACCCAGTTTAAGGGAGAGTCCACACAGCGACCTTATCCGAGTGCACGGCAGAAGGACGCTGAACCAATCACAGCCATGTTCTTCGCACCAAAGTTATCCTTGTGACTGGCTCCATTCCTTCGAGTCGGGGGTCAACCAAAAGTCGGTTTCAAGAGGCGCCTTCAGCAAACTCTAAGTTAACTGCTGCATCAGTCAGCCAAAATGGTGGTAAATCGGAGAATACGAGCGTTAGGAGGGGATGGGGGTGGCATGGACTATAACGGCCACTGGAAGGTTGGAGCGCCTCCATGCGTCACTACATGATTCTTAGAACATGACTGTCTTTATTACACCAAAACTATAGGCTATAAGAAAAGTAAATACTCTGGTAGCCTCTTAGAATCATTTTATAAATCTTAACAACTATATTTTTAGCAGATTAGTCAAATATATTTTATAATTAATTAAGTAATAAAGATCTAACATGTTGTATAAAATGCATAGGTGAAAATACATTTATATGGTATTAGTTTAAATTTAATTTTAATTTTAAAAGCACTATTAAGAGCCCACACACGCAATGATACGTATAAATGGTTCTAGTATTAGATTAAAATTCATTAACTTTATTAAATTGGAATAAATTTCCATACGAATGTCCTTAAAAATTGATTAGCTTACATTTTTCATTTAGGCTATCAGGTTTCTGAATGAACGCTCTGTTGAACCGATAAGAAATGTTTTATAAACACAAAGAGACACTGATGAATTAGTCCAAAGCAAACTCTTTCAGAAGACTCGTGTTTTCAGTTTTATACAAAATAATATTAAAATTTCACAGGAGGCGTGTTACGCTGACAAGACATCGACCTGAATCAAGGGTGTTGAACCAATATTCTAGAGTACAGCGATTGAACATACTTTAAACGATCCTTCAGGTCTGAGTTTAGCTCGCTAAAGCAAAATAAAACTTTATATTGTAGGAACGATAAATAGCTAAGTAGTTTAAATCGATCTAAATCTATAGACTAAGTAAAATGTGTCCACACTACTTTGTAGGAATATTTTGTTAGATGTTCGAATATTGTAAACATTTAGAGTCAAATTTTGGCTAAAAGGTTTTTTAATGCTGAGGATTCATATATATTCTAGTTTATTGAACCAAAATGTTACCCCTTTCAAATTTAAGATTTAATAGGATAACACTGGTAGTTCAAACAATTAATAGATATAGATTAAATATTTAATGTGTTTTAGAACACTAAAGTTAGTATAAAAAATGGATGCGAGAATAAGATAGTACTTTTTGCTCTTTTTATGGCAGATTTTTTTTGCCAAAAATATAAAATATTGCTTAACTAAATATATAGATTTTAATTTTCTTCACCTGGGGACCTCAAAAGATCTTGAATATCTTTCAAGGACGTCCTGGACTTTCATGACAACTTTTCCTCTTCATTTAAAAAATTTGCCATCTAATGCTCATTACAAATTTTCAACAAGTGTTAATATTACCATGAGATTAAAATCAAACTCTATATTTTTACTAGAGCAATACTTGGTTTTTTAGCCAAAAAACGTTTTGCCATAAAAACTGCAAAAACCCTGGCTTTTTCACGCGTCCAGTTCCATTCCACCTTAAAGAAAAAATTTAGCTTAGCATAGAGTAAATTTAAGATTTTTATGTTTAATATTGATTATTGCTTTCTTGATATTTTTCCTTAAGGAGTATATGTACCCACAATTAAATATCAATTATCTTGGTTTTACACAGATGTAGTTTTGAAATTTAATTGGAGTTTAATTTGATGGTTTGTGATCCTTTAAATACCTATATAGTTCCGTATTTATACTTTATCCATAATTTATTTAAGCTTTCATCTATATGGTTTTGGTTCAAAAACATTCATAGTTTAAATATATATCGCGTGAAAATAGAATATAAAATAAACTATGTCTCACTTTAAAAACCATTTTCAACTTAGATGAGGTGTAGCATAATTGTTTTTTAGTAGAACATGGCTTTTAAGTGAAAGTGCTATAACATATTCTATAAAACATGGACATTTATATGGATACACATGATAATAACCTTATAAACTAACCCTTTTAAGCAGGCACGCTAAATTATAATTACTTAACTATACTTCTATTGACTAACAAATAGGAGTAGACACAATTATACGACTGTACGATTATTATTACAATAAGTTATGTTTGAAAGCTCTGATTTTAAGAAACAATGTGAGATACAAATAGTTATGAAGTGCTAGACTCCACCAGCCTTATTGCCTGGTAAATGACTGTCTGCCTTTAATGGCATGTGATTTTCCTCACTGCTCTGTTGGTTATGGCGACAAGCATGACATCTCGCCAGTGACAGGCGTATGTTTACTATCAACCATAAAACAAGCAACAAAATATTTTCAAAGCACGAAAAATATCATAAGTAAAAATATATGGATTATGAGTATATACCTAAGAAGGCGTTATTTAAATAATAAACCACGGTATTAGTTTGAGTGTCTATGTGTATTTAGCAAGCAAGTATGTTTTAAAAATACAGGTCACATCAGCTCATTAACTATAAATTAACTTAACCCAAAACCGTAATGCTTGGATTAAATTCAACTATAAAATGCTAAGTATTAGAGCTAAGAGAGTAATGTTTTAAAGAAAATATTTAAAATAAATTTTAGAAAACTACCACCTTTGTTGATGCTAAATTAAAACTCCTATTGAATGTTTCAGGGTTTTAACTATCATATTATAATAACTTCCACGATGTATGTCTACGAGTCTTGTGTTCTTACGCAAAAATACTTCATCAGTTTTGAAGAAATTTTGCTTAGTACTAGAATTTCCAACCTGAAAATAAAAGTATACCTTAATTTGCTGACAATAGCGTATCATTGAAAAAAATTAATCAGCTCAATAAACGGCTTCAATCAAAACCTATTGTTACCCGGTAAACGTCAACCTGTCAACATTTCTGGTGAGGGCTGTACATAGTTTACTTGTAAATTTTCTGAGAACATCAGATAATACACTAATTGGATTTGGTTCGATATTAATTAGCGATATTAGTTCTAAATACTGCATTTAGAAACCTAGCTTTTGACTACAACTATAACATCTTTAAGTAGGGCTGATGCAGAAAGGTTTTTATATTATTACAATGTGGGTGCGAATGACCTAAGGGCTGTTTTGACTTAAGAACGACTTGAATTTTTTAGTACTTTGGAATTAAAACAATGATTATTTATAATTCGAAATAATAAAAGCAAGACAGGAATATAATAAATAGTGTTAAGATGCCAACAAATGTTATTATTTAAGTGATAAAGTACAACAAATTTGTTTCCTCGTTCAACAGATAATTTCTCATCACTCACTTATATAAAGAGGTTTGTTTACGTGGATCTTTGTTTGTATGTTCGTGATAAACTCTAAAAATATTTAACGATTTATTTGTTACTTACATTGCCAGGACAACATGAGATTTAACAGGAAATATAGTCAAAAACAAAATAGACGGGTTTTCAAAGATTACATCTTTACCTCACCACTGTGAATATTTATTGAAGGCCTTTACAAAATCAAATCAACGTATCAGTAATAATATGCAATAATTTGGGGAAGTGTATCAATATTAAATTACTCTACAATAATGCCACTGTTTAGGAGGAGGGGTGAACCCAGATTAGATTCAAGCCTGGATATTACTCTACAATAATACCACTGTTTAGGAGGAGGGGTGAACCCAGATTAGATTCGAGCCTGGATATTTCTTCAGCCATCATTTCAGTATGATTAGAGACTGACACCTCAGTATCAGTTTTTAATTATCATACTTTAATTAACTTTTATTTTTAATCAAAGAAAATTACCAAGATTAGCAAATGTGTTTTTATTTGTTTCATTTTGCTATTTTATTAATTTGAAGTATTTAAAGTGCTCTTTCTGAGCCGACATATTATGTCAGAAGATGAGATCTGACAGGAACATAGTGACAGGACCTACCAATGTTCACATCCCACCAAGGAAGTTGTGCTGCACATTTTCATCGCTCTATAAAAATACGTGAGCCCCAGCTGGGTTTGAACCCAACAACACCGGACCCTGTGGCAAGAGCCTTACCCCAAGATCACCGAGGTCAACATTTTCCCCTAATAAAAAAATAGTATCACTGGCCTTCAAATAAATGGTACAACACAACTCCACTAATTTGTTCATATTGTATATTATAGTTTCAAAGAAATATTCAAAATTTGTTTTCAGTAAACTATCCTTAAATATGTTCAAATCTTAAAAGCAAACATGGCATCTTATTAATGACATTAGATACTATTTATAAACTTTAAGCCAAATTATTGAAATATATTTTACAAATTTCAAATTTTAAAAAATAAACTTCTTGTAAGCAGCTTTAAAATTATTTGTGATTGGTAAAAATAAAATCGTATTCGTGTTTATTACGAAAAACTATTCTCAGACACACCTTTTTAACACAAAATTTAAAGAAAATTTCAAAATATTTCATAGGTTTTATAACTTGTGGTTAATAAACTACCCTTGAACTGATTTATTTTAGAAAAATAAATAAATATTATTCTTTAGCATATAAAATAGTCCACAAATATTTATTTTTAACAAAATCCATATATAAATTTTCAAAAATATTCTTAAAGTTTTAAAAATAAGATTTCAGTCAAAAAAAAGTATTCTGTATTATTTGAGAGTTCAACAGCTTCATGGATATCTATTTAAAGCAAAATCAGTTCAACCATTTTAGAATCAGTGTAAATTAAAAAGATAATAGTTATCAGCCAACCACCCTTAAAAGAATTTTCACTCCAAAAAACAATATTTATTATTATATGTCATGTCAAACACAGCTAATACACCCATTTGTAAGAAAATTATTAAAGCTATGTTTAAAATATTTCAAGTTTTTAAGAAATTTGTCTTTTATAAAGATACTGAGTTTTAAATCATAAAACAAATATACAGTGCAATTTTGCACAACAAAAATTCTCAATATTTCCATTTGAAACCTAATCGTAAGGGCCAATATATGAATGTTCAAATATTTTAAAAATCAATTAAAAGTAGACTACTGATAGATGAGATTCCGCCCCCAAAATAAATATACAGTATTATTTAACATGTCTGACACTCCCAAATTATCCATTAGGAACCAGATCTTCATATCCATTTTTAAAATATTTTAAAAGTATTTGAAAAATCAATCATCAGTAAACTACCCATAATTGAGTGTCATCTCCTAACACAAGTAAACAGTGCTATTCGACATATATTATAATATTCAAATACTTACAAGATACTCATTTGGAACCAAACCGTAAAGCTATTTGTAAAATGTTTCAAGGTTTTTAATTTCGCCATTTTTAAAATAAATATATATGAGATTCTACCCCAAAAATATTTATACATTTTATTTTTCATATCACACAATCTCCAGATATAAATTTTGAACCAAATCCTTAGAGCTATTTTTGAAATATTTAAAATTACAAAAAAAAACTAACCTTTAATAAACTGCCCTTAATTTAATGGCTAGTGTAAAGGAAAAAAAAAATCATTGGTGGTATAATTTGCCCATATAGAATCTAAATATAATGTTTGAACAGAATCCATGTAATGGTTTTTATTATGTGTTCAGGTTCAAAGTGACACACACGGGGGGGAGGGCAGACAAAATGTTAAAAGGTCATGTTTTGGGTTCGTATTTGTATAAAACGTAAAGATTAATCATAATTTCGAAATAGATTTTTTACGCGATTACAAGATTTCTCTTAATACTAGAAACAAAAAACAAATATTAATCTCAATACAAATTTGGTCTAAGCAATGCAACCATGTAAGGAACTTCATTTAAAAATATACAAACCATTAATTTTAGATAATATTTTTTATAAACTATATTTCCGTTAAGAAAACGTGTTTTAAATAGTATATGTTACTGACTTAAACGAATATATTTTCAGATTTTAAAATAAAACATTGCATGAACCAGAATTTAATTGCTATCAAGAAATTGAATACTGCAATTGAAAAGAAAATTGAACACATAATAGAACCAAATCTTTATTCTGCGTTAAAACAGGACAAAGGGAATTCCATATAAACGCTTCCAATAGAGCGAGTGATAAAGTAACGTAGGACGATGCGGATGTATTTCTCTCAGTATCAGAACTTTGTGAGACTCTAAGTGACGTCCATTAAAGTGCGGGTAAGTAACTGGAGTGCTGTTAAACGAACGACACCCTGTTGTATTCCCAGAACCATATTTCAACATCTTCCTCCCAACCCGTATACTGGCTACACATCTGACCTCCCAGGATGCTATCATATTAAGGGGGTCTCAACAAACTGTCACAAAACTATATTCAGGAACTTGTCATGGATTTTATGTCGCAATTAATCACAAAGTATCAAACTCTTACATTTACTTAAATTCTACGATAAAATTGAATTATACCATTTATATAAGTTCTAGTTAATATACTTTAACTTTAAATAATGTTTATTAAGAAAGAGGTTTATAAATTAAATATTTGAGCTATATTTTATTATACTACCAGAAAATAGTCACACACCAATCATGATATTTAAATTAAAGCCTATCAATAAATGTACCCCAAGTAGAAATTAATATATAATAATATATCTGAGCACAATATAAAGCTTTAATGTATATACGTATTAACTATAATTGTAGTGGAAGACACAATAAAGCTAATATTATATTATTACATAATTTGCCTTAATTCGCCAGAAAAAAGGCCCCTAATACTGTACTAGAATAATAACAATCCGTGGTAAAATGATATTGGGCATTTCCCCATTCATTATTGACAAAAATAAACTATTTGCTTTGTTTCTGCTTAAGGGCAATTTGATGAAAGCTACGCTTCAGTTTGTGATGCATTATATTATTACTATTATTACTACTATCATCGTTATTATTATTGTTAACATATCATTTCCTTCCATGATGAGCGTGATTAAATAGTCTTTAAAGACGCTCACACTTCAAAATTACGAAGCAAAGTTGAAGCAACAGTTGCAACCTAGGATTTGGTTGCTGCCACTTATAATTTTAAAACCAAGCCAATATTTAGCGCAGTCAGTAACGTGTCTCTCTACTGAGCTAAGGGACCCGGGTTCAAATATTCGTGTGGCCGAGAAATCTATCATTGGTAAATGTGAGTTTCAACTTCAACACGGATAAATCAATGATCAAGGGTTTGGTGTTGTGTCTTTTCTAGATATAGGTTATTTTCAAAGTAATGTGTTGAAATAATCACTCCGTTCAGAAAGCGCACGTTTAATAACTCAGATTAATGGGGGCAAAAATGGAAAATTTTAAAACTATCCATTGAGTGCGCTATGTAAAGTGTAGGGCATAGAGAAAAAAACAAGGTTCACGTTATTATTTTATGTTGATATATACATTAAATATAGAGATATATATATATTAAATATATAGATATACACACAGATAAAAATAAATGCATAAATATTGACAGATATATATATATATACAGATAGACAGACAGACATACATACACACATACATATATGTATACATACATACATATATACATACACACATACATACATACACACATACACACATGCACACATACATATATTTATACATACATGTATACATACATACATACACACATACACACATACATACATACATACATACATACATACATACATACATACATACACACATACATATATGTATACATACATACATACATACATAAACACATACATACATACACACATACATACATATATATATACATACATATATACATACACACACATTCATACATACATACACGCATAAATAAATACATACATATATACATACATACGTACATACATACACACATATATTTATACATACTTACATTCATACATACATACATACATACATACATACATACATACATACATAATCACGCCATTCACTTACGTTATAAGAAGCAAGAAACTGTGAATATCACTAAAAACAACAACTCTGTGGTTAATAACTTTCTCCTCAGTTCCTATCCTCACCTTCTCCTTTTGTTTCAAAAACGTCCACAACTCAAGTCATAAATACACTTTTTTCTTTAAAACCCAGAGTGTCCTTTCACATGAAAAGTATTTTATCGAGCGTTGTTTTTTTGATGAGAATTTTATCCGCTAAGATTCATTGGTTAAAATTGTAACGTTCACACAGAGAGAGAAAATGTCACCCGGTAAAATTCTCGCGCCACCAGTATAGACAAGTAGATTGTCTCTAGCGCGGGAAAAATACTGCACCACCAGTCTAGACAAGTAGCTTGTCTCTAGCGCGGGAAAGATACCGCACCACCAGTCTAGACATGTAGCTTGTCTCTAGCGCTGGAAAAATACCGCACCACCAGTCTAGACAAGTAGCTTGTCTCTAGCGCGGGAAAGATACCGAACCATCAGTCTAGACATGTAGCTTGTCTCTAGCGCGGGAAAGATATCGCACCACCAGTCTAGATAAGTAGCTTATCTCTAGCGCGGGAAAAATACCGCACCAACAGTCTGGACAAGTAGCTTGTCTCTAGCGCGGGAAAGATACCGCACCATCAGTCTAGACATGTAGCTTGTCTCTAGCGCGGGAAAGATATCGCACC
>CABEEJ010011616.1:0-10508 GCA_901482245.1 Timema douglasi | reverse complement strand
GAGGATGTTGGAGTACATGAGATAGTAGAGGAAGCAAGACTGAGATGGTATGGGCATGTAATGAGGATGTTGGCGTACATGAGATAATATAGGAGGCAAGATTGAGATGTTATGGACATGTAATGAGAATGTTGGAGTACATGAGATAGTAGAGGAAGCAAGACTGAGATGGTAATCAGTTGTTTTTATACAAATATGCTCAAGGATTTGAGGATTTGTGGATTACAACCCTAAAAGCTAGTGAAATGCACAACTACCTGATGTACATCCAGATCCACAATGAGCACTCTGGTTATGTCGGTGGTGTCCGAGAGATGAATGGCTGCTACGGCCAGATCGTTGATGAGACAGTAACCGGAACCCTTATCGGGGAACGCGTGATGAGTCCCACCGGCCGTACTGGCGGCCAGACCTCGAGATATGGATAACTGACTGGCCAACACTGTGCCTCCTGCATACACAACATAACTTTTATCCGACTAATATGGTAGAGTAGGGCCCCATAGACGAGGTTTATTGCTGCCCGATTTTATTTATTTTTAGTCGAGGAAAAAAAAAGAGTTTATACGTCACAATGCCTACATTGTCACCCCATTTTATCTCCTCATTGTGGGTGTAGTGCTATTATATCACCGTCATTACCGTCGTCGTCGTCATCATCATCATCATGTGATAGTTTCATCAGGAAGAATACAGTAGCCCCACGACTTCTTTGGTGCTGACTGACAGCTCACAGCTGACTTCTGACAGTCACCATTTAGGTATATGCCTACATTTTGACTGTCAGAAGTGACAACTGCTAAACACATGTTTTTGCAGATCATATGGTTCGGCGTAGGGGATACATAATTTGGTCTGGTAACATTTTAAAGTTGTCAGTCAGCACCAAAGAAGCCATGGGGCTACTGTAGAAAACCTTAAGGACACTGTAGTATACAGTACACGTTATGTACTTTATTTAAAGATGGCAATGTCTTATGGCCCATTCCCACTATATCAGACTGACATTTTTAAAGGACCGATAAAAATTTCGGAGGTGCTATTTATAGGGAACTGTTCACATATATTCCGACACTTTTACTAGACAGTTTATCACTGCAAAGACCCGATAAAAGTGTTGTGTCGGAAGTTAGTCGCTTGTAGGATTGTATGGCGCAGTTCACACTTGTGACACCCTGCCGTACCGACCCCCACACCCCAGTAATCGTGAGGCGCACACGCAGATAGGACCTTGCTTACCAATTATTTGTTATATTGTGTGTCCTTAATCCTACTAGTTCCTTGAGAAAATCTTTCAGCAGGGATTTGATACACCCAATATATATTTTTTTTTAGGGCTCCGACAGCCAGTAGACGGCAAAAGTGTCTGTCCGATATAGTGGGAATGGACCCTTACTGTGAATAATTTATTGATTAAACCATACCATATTTATATATGTTCTTGAATATCAGGTTATATGATAGTTAAGTACTATCAGCCAGGGGCGAATACAGATCATTTTCATAAGGGGGTCCGGTGACCTGGCGGTCTAGGGGTAATGTGTCAGACTTCTGTACTGGCGGCCGGGGTTCAATCCTCGGTCGAGGCTTATCTGATTACCAAACCCTTCCTTCACCTCTGACAAGACATTTTGTGAATGTGTGGAGTGTCAGGCCTCCACCGTGGTTCGGATCCCACGTTAAACTGTAGGTCCTCCATTTCACCTCACAATCACCCTACCATTACACATTAGCGTAAGTGGTTATAACCTGGACGGGTAGTAAGACGCGGTGATAATAATAATAATAATAATAATAATAATAATAAGGGGGTCATAGTTATAAATAGCAGGCTGGAAACTGTTGATGATGGTGATGATGTTTATGGTGAGTGATTGTGATATTGAGTCCTGGAGCTCATACCTGTTTCATACCTGACTCTGCTGGCTAGTCCTGGGGTCCATGTAAACCCTGTCACCCTCTGCTCTTCGACGGTAGTTTTACCGCTGAAGAATTTGTCGACATACTCTTCAGTGTGAGCGCGGCAGGCTAGTTTTCTCGATACCTGTTTAGGGTGTATTACCTGAAAAGGTCAATGTGACGCCGTCCACGAGACAGGACATAGATATTAAATTATACATTTAAAATTGCTAAAGAAATTATTTAAATATAAAAAGATGTATTGAAACAAGCTTAAATTATGAGAATTTTTTTTAGCATCGCATCATACTACTTGTTTGGATTATACACTTATGTACTAATTCAAGTATTATTAAATAGATATATAATATCATAAAATACCTCATTTACTGAAAATTAGCTGCCGCTGAATATAGGCAGCACCCTAAAATTAAGACCACTTTGAAGGAAATAAAATGTTTATATTTGAAAAGAAATTGTTTAGCTTTTCTAATGTTTATATTACAAAGATTTTACATTTTTTGTTATAGGCCTAGCTAAGTTTTAATCGTTACTGAGAGATCATTTTAAATCATGATCTACAATTTTATTATTTATTAATTGTACAGAAATTAAGTATGAGCTATTAAAAAAAGCTTGCCTTTTCTTCAACTCTAGATATTTTTGCGTCCATTAATTTTTCGTTTACTATGTAAAATAAATAGGCTAATGAAAGTATTTTTAAAATAACCAACAAACTCCAACAAAAAAGTCCCTTAAAACAAGGTGTGAAAAGTAGTAGTGGCATTTATAGAGGTTTAGACTATTACATTTTGTAAAACATTTTGGCTTGAAGTAAAAACTTTTACTATAAGAGTTTGGGTCTATATATATTTTTCAAAATGTTTGTGAAGTAGTACCTGTCATGGAGATCATAGATTTTTTCTATACATAACACTTGTCAAGTACTATCTTAGAAAAGCGTGACTATAGGCCGCAGTACAAACATAATTTAGTCTATAAAACATGAATTTTGTTATATAATAAGAGTATTATCAAGAATTTGTCAGAAAACTTTGATTCAATGTAAAAATACCTTTAATATATTTTTAGTTCATCAACTAAAAAAAAATATGTAGGCCTAGTTATGATTTCTTTGAGCTCCAAATAAGTTTAGGGGCTTTTGTAATGGATTTTTAAAACATTTTGTGAAAAAAGTGGGCAAACAGTTGTTGCCTATTATTATTATCAGCAGCAACTACACCTTTAAATTTAGGATAAAGGGTAACATTTATTAATAGGCTACTTTTTTTTTAGCATCGCATCTTAATACTTGTTCGGGTTATACACCTATCTACTAATTACACTAATGGTTTAGAGATTAGTACGGTTTTAATTGAGAGGAAGGCCATCAGCATTTGCATGGAAGGAGAATGGAAAATCATTTAGGAAGAACCACCCTCGGTGCCCTCGATCGGGATCGAACCCCGATCTCCCCAACTCAGGCATTCAAGTCCAACACGAAAGTAGCACGTTAGATCATACAGCCACTGAAGCGGGTTCTTTTTATTTAGCCTATTGAGGTATTTAACGTGCACTTTCTCAACTGACTGATTACATCAGCACACGAGAATTTCTATGAACGAGAGAAAAAGGGCCTACCAATCTTGCAGGGAAAGGTATATTCGCATATCTCCCAGGGTTCTTTTACATACCACAAACCACATGGGGACCGACGGCTTTACCGCCCCCCCCCCCCCNCCTCCAAAAGTTGTGCTAAGGATTTTTAGAGCTCAAGAAAAATCCTTCGACCTCAGCTGGGTGTGTGACAACAATTATTGGGTTCTGAGGTGAGCACTTTACTTCAAGAACATTGAAGTCGACAGTATTGAGACTCAATTACCTTTCAGGACAGTTTTACAAATAGATCTCCTTGAAAAGTTTACCGTACCTGTTTCTCCCTAGAAATGACATTGTCCTTGATAAGAAATTCAAGGACTTTGTGAAACTTTGGCATTGGGAACCTGTGGTTAGGCGGTAGCTCACAGACATATCCATGGTGATGAACTATTGGAAGACCTGTAAGTCTCTGAAGTGTTGTTTGGGAACTTTCTGTTAATAGTTCATTTGCGTGGATCTGAAAATTAACATTATATCATTGATTGTTAAGTGGATATTTGGTTAAAAATTTTACGGTATTTGGAATTGTTTATTTTTACCTATCCCTATTTTAATTTGCATTACGGTACTTCACACAGGCTATATTTTAAATAGTATGGGAGGAGAAAATTTATTTTTTATTAAAACTATTCTCTATTGTCAGGCTCTGTTAAGTTTTAGTATCCTACAAAAGCTAGTCCCAGTAAAAAATCAACAAAAAATAATAAATTTGGTAGGCCACATAACCTAACTTTACCTAGCCTTCCACAACTAATGGAGAAAGTTTATATTTTTCCAATATCATTAAAATTGTGTAAGCAACTCGCTCGAATCTTATGATTTATAGATAATATAACTTTAGCAACTCATATGATACGACCCATAAAAATAAAATATATTCCCACTGCCAATACTACTTCCAAATTTCCTACCTTTTTTAAAAAACAGGTAAAATGAATAAAATTAATGAAAGTGCAATTTGTTTGTAGCACTTTGGAATGGCGTTTAAAAATTGAAGCAAGGCAATGTAATGCCATGTAGATATATTATTTTAATAAATTTCTACTACAGTTCCTTGATGAATACGAAATTAAAATGAATAGATGCAAAACAGTTTAAAACAAGGTTGTTCTATATTTTGATCATGATTTCGATTTTCATTTTTTTAAATTCTCTTAAGAACTTATTGGTATGGGAAAACCTTGTTAAAATTGTTATTGTTGTTATTTGTCTCTAGTTATTACCAAATATGTAAATTGCATGTAGATAAAAAAATATTAATATTGATTAAATGAATAGTGTAATGAAATTATGAGTGTGTGTGTGTGTGTGTGTGTGTGTGTGCGCGCGCGCGGGTGTATATATATATACACACACACACACACACACATTGCTGTGTACCACAATTGTCAAATGAGTGAATTAACTACTAATATCATGATTAGATTAATAACGTTATTATTATAACTAGACCATAGGAAAATTTGTAATAGTTAATGGCTAATCATTTTTTGTAGTCTAGAAAAATATTAGAATGATAATTAGTTAAAGTAAACGTAAGCAATATACTAAAAAGGTAAGTAGTCCTATACTTTATTTAGTTGGTACACTTTGATCCCAAGTTGTTTTTGCTATCACATGTAGTATAATAAATTGTTTAGCAACAAATAATTGTTGGTGACGGGATTAAAAATATCAAAGTTTACTACCGATTTAAATTTTTCACAATGCCATGAGTTGTCATTGTGTAATATTTATCTTATCGATTTTTACATGACTAGCAGACGACGCAACTCATTTGTTTTACCACCTCCCTCTTTTTTCAGGACACAGCTGTTAGTAGTGTGCGTGTGTTGCTTTGTTGGTAAAAGAGCAGGAGCAAAAGTGTAAACTGTTCATTTCCACTTTCACTAAACAACTGAATTTTTGACGTGGCAGTATAGTCTAAGTGTCATCATGTGTGGTGAGTTTTTTTAAAATCTCAATATGTAATTTAACTCAGTATCATCACTTTGTCATCATGTAACAGTTATTCCTTAACTAATATATAATTATATACACATTGTATTAATGGACACACACCCTTTAAAACTTTACATTACAAAATAAAGTTTATCAATTTAATTTCTTGACCATTGGTAAATAAACTTTAACCGGTAATTTTTCTTTGAGCATGTAAATTATCATGTTTATTTACATTTGGGTTGAATGTTAGGGCTAGCTATAAGATTCCAAATTATTAAATTGTCATTTATTTGTAATATAATTATGACAATATTTTTTATTCGAATCAAAGTGAAACATTGTTGTAAAAAAATAATTTAAATGAAGATTAAAATAACTTCTTTTAAAAGGCGTACATTCAAACAAATGGTCTTAGACATTCAAACTTTAATTCTTACATTTTTTCAAAACTATTATTAATTGACTATGTAGACCTACTTCTTACTTTAATTTTTTTTTTAAATAAAACTTGACTATCTAACCCTTTAGTTCAATGCCTTAGAAGGTTTTTATAAACTTTCAAAGAAAAAGTGGCAGTGCAATTTTTGGAAGGAGGGGGGGCGGAGGATGAAACCCAATAATTATACCATTAAGTCAATTAAAAAAAAATTAAAATATCAAAATTTATATTAACATTATATCACAAAAATGTGGGCAATCCAATAATACTAAATTCAAGATTTTATAAAACTTGGTGAACAAATATTGTTGAAAAATCTATAAAATTGCACTCCTAAAGTCTTGCGTAGGCTATTTTATGGAGCCAATGCTCAGTAATTGTCTTCAGCGATTACATTTCACTCTCTTTACAACAGACGAATTTCTCGTAAGTAATGAACTACACTTTTCTTAATTAATCGAAAACACTTTTGCAGACCCACTAACGATTTAATTTCTAGAAAACACACACAAGTCTCCATTAAAACTAAACTGTAAACGTGGTCAGATCCAAACGGACACAACCTCCAGGAGTCAAATCTAAATAATGTATAAATATATTATGTAAGTTACTTATCCAACCTAACATAATCAAACCTTCATTAGTGTAATAACTCGACTGACTTGATCTAACCATGTCACTGTTTTATTCGCTAATAAATTATAATCTCAATCGACACTAGAAAAAATACCTTTGTTCCATAAATGACATATTGTAAGGGGTAATGGTGCAAACCACGTGGTCGTATAGTATGTATACGTCTTGACTTAGGTTTTGTTGAGTTGTCTAAATGTTGTAAAAATAAAATAATTTCAAATGAAAAAGTATAATTTGACTCACCATTTCATTGTGATTATAATGATGGTGTTAACTTTTTAATGATTTTATATCGTAGGTAAAATACACTACATTATATTATAAGGTGTTTAGGCAATGTTCCCTTTTATTCCATTTATTTGAAATGCCCCATTAATAATCACAATTTAAAAACTGCTAATTTTTGTTTCATAATACACTACCTAGGCTTAGTTTTCATTAGATACCTATTGAGTTTATTGTTTATTTTTATTGTTGATAAGTCATTTTGGATGTATATAGTTATATACCATATCTAAATACTTTTAAAGAACTGTACTATAATCCAAGCGAGACTCAAAGAATCACATCCAAAATGGTTCTCTTCTCACCCACTCATCATTTGTCCCCCTGTCTGTCCACCTGATCTTCTCAAGTCTTCTCCACATTTAAAAGCACTCCCAAGTATTTATTTTCCACCTTCATAAGAGTCCAAATTTCCGCTCCAAATGCTCCAAATGTAGCATTTAATCAGTTTCTTTCTCAGTTCCGAACTAAACTTGCTGGTCAGCAGTTACCTCTTCTTGTCGAAAGCTTCCTTGGCCATGCCGGTCCTCGACTTAGTGTCCTTTAGCCGGTAGACATCCCTTGTCAGCAGACTTATCAGGTACTTTAACTGCTCCATGCTTTCCAACTCCTGGTTTCCAATTTTGTTTCTCAGTAGCTCTTCATTACAAATATTGGTCCTAGTAAAAAAAATAATTATAAAGTTAAAATGATATATTTAGAATCAAAGTCGGTAAATTTTTACTGACTCCATCTTCGATTCCACCCAAAAGTGCTTCAAACTCCACAACCCTGGTATTAAGAACTCTCAAAGTAGACCTATATTATTGAAACGGACTGTACATAGGCCTTTAAGCCATAAAATAGAAGGGAAAAGTTCTTGGTGACTTGAATAAAGGTCCATACTAGAAATTTAAGTGCACTGCTAATCGGTCAAAGTGGATATTAATATATTACAATATCTTTTCATCTTGCACAGGTCGATAGGCGGGGAAAGAGGGGTTACTTTCACTTTTCTTGTAGTTGTAAATGTCACAAAGCATGAGGTGATGTAAGATATTCAACAACATTTTCAGTTTGATTCTAGACAATGTTTCCTTTTTTCTTTCTTGTCTTGAACAATATTTAGTTTTGTATTAAATGTCAAAACATGATCTGTATCGGAAAAGAAAGAGGTAGGTCTGTCAGGTTCTGTGCCAGGATATATTGTTTTGTGTTGAGTTTGCACACATTCTTAGAAAAGTTCACACCAAGTCACATAAATTACCTTTGTTGCCTTTAAGGTGCGGCCAAAGGGAGCACGAGTAGTTTTACAGTTTTTATAGTATTAATCTTTTTTGACCAAAATAAATCAAATATTTCTCCAGTAGCAACGTAAACAGGGTGTCCAGCGACCTGGAAAACAGGGAATTGTCAGGGAATTTGCTTGGTCAGGGAAAAGTCATGGAAAAGTCAGGGAATTTTATTAAATTTCCGGAAATTTTACATTTTGTCTATATAAAGCCTCATATTTTGATTCACAATTGTCAAAATAACACTTTTCTTCCAGTTAATACTTGGCTGTAATCACTTTCACACCATAGTCTCTGTTGAGCAGACTTATATCACTTCTCAAGGTCAACAAATTAGTTTAGTGTCTTTCCACCCTCCCGCCACGGGTCTTTAGCCAAAGTTGAGTCATGGTTATTCACATGCACAAAATTTGACTAGGCCTACATTTTAATTAAAAGGAACTGAGAATGACTCTGTCCCACAACTATTTTGAGGCAATCTTTGAGGCTTGAGGCAATCTTTTAATGGCTCAATACAATTTTACTGAAATCTATTTTTAACTTAAAATAGTCCATTTCCTCAGAGGCAAAAATTATTTAATCCCTTTTTTTGAGCGACACAACTTCAGAATGTGTATGTATCTAGAAAAAAAAACAACTATTTAATCTGTGATCTTAAAAAATTATTTTCGTAATATACGTAATATCGATAAATAGTGGTCTGGGAAAAAGTAAATTGAATCTGGAAAACCTGGAAAAGTCAGGGAATTTCAAAATATAGTTTGGCTGGACACCCTGGTAAAGTATAGTTTTCTGCACATGCTAACATCAACAGATCTTGAATATCTGTTCAAGGGTGTCCTGGAATTTTGTCAAAACTTTTTCTCTTTATTTAAAAAGTTTTGACAAAATTCCAGGACACCCTTGACATATATTAAAAATCCGTTGATATTAGCATGTGCAGAAAACTATACTTTATATTTCTACTGGAGAAATATTTGATTTATTTTGGCCAAAAAAATTATATTTTATAAAAACTGTAAAAATACTTGCGCTCCCTTCTACCACCTTAATGTAAATTATTTTATTTTTGCACTAAGGACTTATTTTATTTTAGTATTTTATTGGAAATTAGTACTTAATATGGGTTTTTATAATCCTGGACCTGTGTATTAAAGCACCTAGGCTTTTCTCTCTCTCTCTCTCTCTCTCTCTCTACAACAACCCAAATGGCTTTAGATTTTATCGATCTATTATTTAACTTCTAGTTTAAAATTTTCTGCTATTTTATTTTGCATTATAAATAAGTTTTATATAGTCTATCCATGACTTATTGAATGATTGTAAACAGGAAAAAGGTTAATCTAAAATTGACTTTTTATTTAATTCTTATCAGTTTTTTACCCATTAGCTATCTTGTATCTCAATGAACATTTCTCAGCTATTAGCACGTAAAACCAAAGGTAATCAACAATAAAAGGGCACAAAACATAAAATAATTGCCAGCACTTAACGTTATAAAAAACATTATTGGATTTCCTTACAAACACTATAAAATACCTAATTTGACTTACAAATTATAGATTTAAGAAAAGAAAATTACAAATTGGACCTCTGATACAGGTAATGACATTTTATTAACATTATGTTACATTCTTAGCCAACAATACGTGTACCTAACTACTTGGTCACAAGAACTTTGTTGAAAAATGACGAGAGAGACTAAAATTGTGAACACAATAATTGTAAATTTTGACAAGTCAAATGATAAAAAAAAAGTCACATAAGGTCAAAAATCCAAAATTGAAGTATTTTCTCAGTATTATTTTACTAAAAGCAATAGTATTTTAATAAGATTTCTTAAAGTAAAGTAACGTTCATATTTTATTTTTATCATGATCACCTCTGTGGTCCTAGCTTAAAATCTAGAGTTCCTGGGTTTGATCCTCGGTGCATCCAGAATTTTTCTGTGAAGCAGTGGGTTTGTAACAGGGTTAAACTCTGCCTTGTGATGGCAAACGAGGAGCTACTTGAATAAATAGGTAGCGGCTCCAGTCAAGAAAACTGAGATCAATTGCTGGAGTGTTTGCTGCCCTAAACACATGAAACACTTTATACGTAAATATTAACACCGTCATCGCTAACGGCGGCGGCCGCTCGGACGATATAGCTTATTCCTGGGATTAAGCAATGGTTTTTTTTTAATTATCATACCTATGGTGTTTTGTTTTACAGTGAAGTGTACCAATATCGTTTTCTTTAAATTAAAACGGTGACCTGGCGGTCTAGGGGTAAGGTGTCAGACTTCTATGCTGGCGGCCGGGGTTCAATCCTTAGTCCCGGCACAGATTTATCTGATTACCAAACCCTTCCTTCACCTCTGACAAGACATCTTG
>CABEEJ010011615.1:0-10508 GCA_901482245.1 Timema douglasi | reverse complement strand
CTGACCTTGGTACAGGCCAGGGATGAGGAAGATGGAGGAAAGTTACTAAACTGACCTTGGTACAGGCTAGGGATGAGGAAGATGGAAGAAAGTTACTAAACTGACCTTGGTACAGGCTCGGGATGAGTAAGAAGGAATCAACATCCTCGGTTCTTCAAGTCGAGTTGTAGTCAACACGATGCAAACTCTTGTGGGTTTTATGGATGGGAAATTTAAGCTAAATCATGTTAACATTATCAAGATACTGAGAGTACTAAACTTATAGTACATTTATACTTTCCAATTGTTTAGGCCTATTTTAATAAATAGCCTCCAGCATCTTCAATGTATTAGTCTTTTCTAGGCCTCATTTAAACTCTGTATTACTAAATTATTCAAATCAAATGTTTAATTATAAGACAGTGTGGGGTTTCATGTTAATAATAAGTAGCCCAAATCATAATCAAAGTTGTAAGCAATATATATTCTAAACTTCAATTCCTTAACTTCATTTTTAGGCCTTTAACTTTTAAAATCTAGCAATTTTTCATTCTTGCAAAGTCTTTGTTGGAACTTTAACAACATCTAAATTTATTACTTTTACCTTTCACTTTCAAGATTCGCGCTGTTTTATTTTATGTGTACCCGGAAGCTGTGAGATGCATGTGTGACCTCACAGGGGGAAGGGGAGGTTTGGCGTGAACAGCTAGCCAATCAGAACATCAGATTGTAGCGTCTGTTTTTGATAATACTAAGAAGGGAAGCACTAGACGCGCTACAATTCCTGGTGAACACTCGAGCTGATAGGACGTGTTACACGTCTGGGCAAGAGTGACAACCTTTTAAGTGTGGATGGTTTTCAGGAGAAAGGTTCCACCTTGGTGGATGGCTACACTCGTCGTGTAACACACGAAGGAGTATTAAGGGCTAATTGTCTCATGAACACTAACTGTTACGGTGTGTTGCGAGTCGGCAAGTAAGTTGTGACGATTGGTGTCACTTTACCAGGAGTATTAGAAATGGTTATTTTGATTTCATCCAGCGCTACTTCATTGCTGTGAAGTTACAAAGAAGGAGAAGAGCCTAACTGTCTTAGCCGTAGTTCCGTTGGAATAGTTAGAAATGTCGATCGACAGTGTTTCGATGAGCAACTAGTTAGAACATGAAATGTCCCTCAGTCTTGGCTAGACTTGACCGAGGACAAAACAAACAACGAGAACTAACAAACTCGACAGCCGAAACTTGTGAGGACGGTTTCGACTGGGCGGCCACTTTACAATCCGACTCACCAATTGCTTTCTCGATCTTTCCGATGACCACCTGGTTGGGGATACCCCGGCCAGCCTCGTAATCGTTGATGACTTGTGGCTTCTCGTTCACTTTCTGCAACATGTCACAGTCAATTGTCGACGTTGGACAGGGAACATCGTTTTCAGGTGGAGAAAGGGGGGCTGTTTGTGGGACTTGGTTGGAGTCGCAAACTAACGAGGGTGAACAAGGAGAGAGAGAGAGTGTTACAGAGATCAGGTATATCTAGAGTCCCAACTTAAGGGTCAGAGTTCATCACACTACTCTTGCAATCAAACCAGCCACAAAGTTTAAATATCTTTATTCTGAAATTTTAATCTTGCTTTTCCGATTACGACTCATTTTAAATTTAAATCCTTTTTTATACATTCACTTCCAAACTCTAAATAACAAAAGCCCTGTGTTTGATTTGTGCGGGACCACTAGAACAATTGTTCTTGCTATACCCGTTCCCTACAGGGCTATTATCACCACGACGCGACCGCCGGCAGAGACGATAGACTGCGTCAAAAGTTATTATGGCCGACCAGTTTATAAAAGCAAAGTCCTTGCGAGCACAAATATCTTCCTAGTATATGACGCTAAATTGCGCAGACACTTTACTTGTCCTTTGGTTTGTGTTACGAGTTTATGTCTGCTAGATTTTGTAATTTTTAAGGTGTTTTGTGTTTCGAGTTTATGTCTGCTAGGTTTTGTAATTTATAAGGTGTTTTGTGTTTCGAGTTTATGTCTGCTAGGTTTTGTAATTTATAAGGTGTTTTGCGTTACGAGGTTATGTCTGCTAGGTTTTGTAATTTATAAGGTGTTTTGTGTTACGAGTTTTATGTCTGCTAGGTTTTGTAATTTATAAGGTGTTTTGTGTTATGAGGTTATGTCTGCTAGGTTTTGTAATTTATAAGGTGTTTTGCGTTACGAGTTTATGTGTGCTAGGTTTTGTAATATATAAGGTGTTTTGTGTTACCCGAGTTAAACTTGCCATCTCACTAGTCTTATATAAAAGTCTCAAAATGTTTACATGTGGTTTGGTTTATTAATCATAAAATGTTTACTAGATTTATCTGAAACGGGTGATTAGTAGTCAGACCTAGTTAAACTGCAGTGTTAATTGCAGTTATATATTCTAACCATCCGAACCACCCTCTCGTTCACTTTATTGTCAACTTAGTAGGCCGACTGGGTATAAATACTAATTCATGTGACGTTACTATTCGAATGCATATTTTACATTATCAGTTTTAACTAAAATATGTTGTGTTATTGAATAATGTAGGCCTAGTATTTTTTCATTTCCAGCCGTAGGCAAACAAAATGATGCAATATATTTATTAAATTAAGCTTGGTTAAATCTTTCTTGCAAATAATGTGACTTGTGATCGGCTGCTTGGGAAATAAAAATAAATGAATCATGTTCACCAAATTGCTAGCCTCTAACTTCTTAAAAGGTAATATTCTTTGTAAAAGTGTTGCCAACTGTTGACGCTAGAAGCTAAAACTAGCGGACGATACAAAGTGTGGTCATAATAGCCCAAGCGCTATCTTTTACTCGAAAGTGAAGCCAACTAACTTTGCGTCTATTGGTCATAATAGCCCTGCTGGCACGTGGTTAAAACAGCAATCTACGCAGGCCCGGCAGCCATTTTTTTACTCACATACTCTGATCTGACACACATTTTATCATTTATTGCTTTATTCATGGTCAGAGTATATCATTGAACTGGTGGCTCCATCTATTAGCTTCAATATGAAGTATTCACACTGGCTGAAAGTACACTGGTTCATTGATAGATGGCGCGACGATCTGCGCCAGGGAGTGGGTTAAAGTGAAACAACAAATTAACTAAATACGACCACAATTCTGAATAATGTGGCTTCATTTAAAGACCAGAACTTTCATCTTCTGGAAACTCTGGGCTAAGAATTGTTTGTCGAAAAGCACTAAATTAGGATCGGTTATTATTTGATACCTTTAAGAACAGAGTTTGACATCCTTAAAAAGTTATAATTGATCGGAAGAATAAAATGATGAATGTGTGTACCGTGGCGAGGTCCTTCTGACTCCAGTTCTTAGACTGGCGCCCTTGCTGGATGAGCTTGCCCAGGTCTAGAGGAACCTTGTCGTGCTTCAACTCCTCCGTCTCGCGGTCCAACTTGGCGGTGTTCTTGGTCGTCAGGTGTTGCTTGTTCGTGGCCGCGCCCCCTGGAAAACAATGCTATACTTCACCCTGAATCCCACAGTCTAAGGTGTCACTCTTGCGATGGCTCGGACTGACAATGACATCTGGATATACTGAGGGGGGTTTTCCTAAATGGTTTCCCACTCTTTCTTCGTGCAAATGTTGGTACGCTTCATCTGATCTAACCTTTAACATCCCCAGCACCTGAGAATAGTTAGTACACAAGCATAAAGAGTGGCGCTAAAAATATAGTGCAAGCAATTAAGTTCTTCAAAGTAATGTTTCCTCTAAGTTATACTGCAATATGCGAATGTGCGGATATCCCAAATGGTTGGTATTACGTAGACAGCTCTGAAGCTACTCAATACTCAAGTGTTTCTGCTCTCACATTTTGGGTCAGTTCTATAACCAGAGTATATTTCCGTTACTTGTCGAGGAGACAGATACATCTCAAGTTGTTCCACCAACATTCCGACTTTCAGAAAAAGAGCTCTAAGTTATCTTGCCTCTAGGGTGCTATCCTAGCGCTGCCTGTCAGAGAGAACAGCGGAACTACCCTAGTTCCTCCGTGACATCAACTGAACCACAAGCTACAATGCTTACATTTAGACTGCGTGTCCACAGCTACCCCCTGGCGCCGAGCTGCGTTCACCGCCTGCAACAGAATAAACACATGTTCTGTTTGGAAACTGTCCCAGATGTAGATCTTCCTTTTAGTACTTCATCCATGGAAAAATCACGTGTTTTCAGAAATAATTTCAAACTAATAAGCTTTAAAACTTTTTCCCCTAAAAGACCAACTCCGTCGTATTAGAAGGATTATGTGACAAGCTGGCGCCCTCTATCCAATAGGAAGCTAACCTTCACAACGTCAGGTTGTCAGGAGTTTTTCTATTAGTTAGTTTTAACACTGGTGACAAGGGGTCCAAGAAGCAGGGGGTAGGTCACATATAAGCAGCTTGTGCATATGGATCCACACAGTTAGTTTTAACACTGGTGACAAGGGGTCCAAGAAGCAAGGGGTAGGTCATATATAAGCTGCTTGTGAGTATGAATCCACACAGTTAGTTTTAACACTGGTGACAAGGGGTCCAAGAAGCAAGGGGTAGGTCATATATAAGCTGCTTGTGAGTATGAATCCACACAGTTAGTTTTAACACTGGTGACAAGGGGTCCAAGAAGCAAGGGGTAGGTCATATATAAGCTGCTTGTGAGTATGAATCCACACAGTTAGTTTTAACACTGGTGACAAGGGGTCCAAGAAGCAAGGGGTAGGTCATATATAAGCAGCTTGTGCATATGGATCCACACAGTTAGTTTTAACACTGGAGACAAGGGGTCCAAGAAGCAAGGGGTAGGTCATATATAAGCAGCTTGTGCATATGAATCCACACAGTTAGTTTTAACACTGGTGACAAGGGGTCCAAGAAGCAAGGAGTATGTCATATATAAGCAGCTTGTGTGTATGAATCCATATCAGTGCCAATAAGAGTATTATTGTAGGACAGACAGTGCTGATGATAGTAGTGATAACAATATAGAGAAAAACACAGAACATTGTAATATCACTTAGTATCAAACCTTCAGCACTATAGGTGCAATCATTTAAATAAATCGCGTGGAAATTTAAAGGTCTTATTTATTTCATAAGTATAAAAATCATAAATAATCCGATCACATAACCGTGTGCAGTAAGGCATGTACGTGTCATCATCGCAAAACCCCCAATATCATTATAATTAGTGCTCGGTCATCTCGATGTTAAACCGTATCATTTTAATAAGTGACCAATCGCGGAACAAAATAATCCGTAGCACTTCAAGTGTCACGAGGCATTAGGAGGAACCCATGAAGTGACACGGGGCCTTATGAGGAACCCATGAAGTGACACGAGGCCTTATGAGGAACCCGTGAAGTGACACGAGGACTTATGAGGAACCCGTGAAGTGACACGGGGCCTTATAAGGAACCCGTGGAGTGACACGAGGTCTTATGAGGAACCCGTGAAGTGACACGGGGCCTTATGAGGAACCCATGAAGTGACACAAGGCCTTATGAGGAACCCGTGAAGTGACACGAGCACTTATGAGGAACCCGTGAAGTGACACGGGGCCTTATGAGGAACCCATGAAGTGACACGGGACCTTATGAGGAACCCATGAAGTGACACGGGGCCTTAAGAGGAACCCATGAAGTGACACGAGGACTTATGAGGAACCCATGAAGTGACACTAGGACTTATGAGGAACCCGTGAAGTGACACGAGGACTTATGAGGAACCCGTGAAGCGACACAAGGACTTATGAGAAACCCGTGAAGTGACACGAGGACTTATGACCAAAGATTCACCCTCACAATAAACTGGACAGCAGATAACGGGGAGATCAGGGTTCGATTCTCAGTCAGATGTACTGAAGGAGTATTTTCATAAATGTTTTCTCTCCTTTTCCTCTGCAAATGTGGGTACATTTCCTTTAAATTCAAGCCTCCTCTCATTCCCAACACATTAGTGTAGGCTTAAATAGTTCATATGCATAGAACCAGGTTGACAAAAAGAAAACCTGAACATAATATTTGATGTGATCAAGATTCATGAAGTACAATTTATATTTAGGTAAGTTGACGAACAAACAATAATCCTCATCGTGGATGTGTGTGATACGACACGCGGTGAAGATGGTGGCCAGAGGGAGATTGGAAGATGGAATGAATTGATGACAACTTTGGTGAAACATCACAAGGTTTGAACGGACCTTGTTCCATAGATACATACATTACATAGTCAAGTGTGGAATATTCATGAGCCGGCCTTTTACTTTTTTTAAAATGTGGTATTGTTTTTTGAATTAAAGCTTAGGTTCGGAATAATATTTCCAAATGTAGCTGTAGCCAAATAAAAAAAAAGAAGTTGTTTTAAGTTTAAATGTTCCATAGAGCTATAAATTAACAACAGTGTTAGTAAAGCAAGGTGTGGATGCCTACTGTCCGTATGATCCGTAGAAGGGCAGGTACCGATGTATGACACTGGATTCAGGTGGGAAAGTGTCGTTTTAGAGAGCCCCGCTAAATTCCAAGGATATATATTTTATTTTTAAAAGATTGTAATATTTAAACATTACTAATGAAAAAAGATCAATTTTTATATTCGTAGGCTACAATGTTTTCTTTAGAATAACCAGCGTCAAGAATTAGAGTATTGAGACGCAAAAACGGGTACATTTAAGAAACCTTTTTTAAAATAAAATATAAAATCATTATTACTCACAAGGAAATGGCCAATCAAATGATAGGCTACTATTTTCGTATTAATTTGAAATTATTTTATTTTCACACCATTTAGACAACTCACCAAAATCTAAGTACAGAGATAAAATACCATATGAACACGCGGTTTGACCCGTGATGTGATGCGAGATGATTTGTCATCGGTATTGTCTTTTTTTTTACCGATACATCACGTGGTCAGGCCCATCCCATCCTAGCACAGACTTGACGGACCACACTCAACTTACGTTCCTCCTCGTGTTCTGTTGACGTTGAGCGTCATGTCAAGTCTGGGTTTAGGCCTACACATTGTACGAGGTGGAAAGAATGATAATACAGATCTTAAATTACGAAAGCCAAATCATTTGTTTTGTGAATTCTTATTTATTAACGAATGGAACAGCAAGAAGGTTATATCAAGTCGGCCAAGTAATTATCATAACAAAGGTTAGGGTAAGTTAGGATGGATAGATACAATATGTAGGCCCTATTTATATTTATTATTACTAACTATTTTACTTTATTTTAATATTTGACTTCAGGTCGGTGTGTCCGTTTGAATGATCACCGTGTTTTCAGTCTAGTTCTAATAGAGCCCTGTATGAGTCTGCTAGCTGTTAAATCGTTGGTAGATATGAAAGAGATATTTTTGATTAAATAAGATGAGTAGAGTTAATCACACTACAAGAAATTCATCTGTTGCAAAAGAAAGCAAAGTGTAGTCACTGTAGACGATTATTGTTCATTAGTCAGCTTTATAATATATATAAGACTTCATTTTTTCAAATTTATAGATATTTAAAAATTATTTGGTTTTGCGTTACTTAGTTGAGTTTGGATTTTAATTGTTAATTTATGTAATCCTACCTAATAACATTTTCGTAATAATCCTGATTTTAGTATCATTGGATTCCCCGAAATTTTTTGAGTGTTATGTTAGTAAAATTTTGAATGATTTTTGCAATCTTGGGTTTTGTAAATACTCTTTAGTAATATTGATTTTATTATTAATCGATTTTAGGTCTATTACTAAGTTTAGAGACAGTATATATTTTTTTTCATTTATTAAAAAAAAGTCTTATAAACCAGTTTTTGCACACCAGCCCCAAATTACAATTATTTTAAACGGTATATTAAGTTATAACCATACTCACTTGTTCGGATTTCATTGCAGAAGCTTTTGGAGGTTTCTTTCTTAAAATAGTTACAGTTTCCCAATCAGACATGATTGAGGTGGTTTATATATTTACTAAGTATTTTATTACACTAAAATAAAATTAAATTATAAAAATGTTATGTAAAGCTTATGGAATAAATGTACAATTTATAATGATAATAAGCTATTTGTGTTTCTTATCCAATTGTATAACAAAAATGACTTGTCTTTGGAATAAATCAGTGTTGCCAAACACATGAGAACTGTCTCTTTTATGAATAGCAAAAAAAAAAAAAGAGTTCCCAAATTATCTGTAACAAGTCACACAGCAAAATAAAAATTTATGTTAAACAAGGTTCATCTAATAAAAATTAAAAATATGGAGATAGGAATCACGACAAAGCGCTGTAGTCGATGAGCCAGTGATCAGACCCGTCCATATTATTCTGTTTTCTGGTTTTTAGATTCAAATTTTTTCCCGAATTCATTTTAAATTAATGTTGTCTCTTTCTTGTATTCCAATAGTAAATTGTGTTTAGGAGTTTTGGAGTTAACTTTTATAAAACAAAACACAAATAGGTACACCATTTCATTGAAGAGACTGATTCACTTAGTCTGTGAATATCTACAAAGATGATTTGATTTTAAATTTGTAAAGATATCAGCCAATGATAATGTGAGGATAGGCTATAATAGCCAATTAAAATACCCGTATCTACAGCAGATGGAAAATATATTTTGCTACCTATTATTTGAAATGCCTTGTGGTATAGCCATACTTATTTTCTATAAACGAATCTCCCCTGATTTAGCGTGAATGATTACGATCGCAAATAAAGGAGAAATACTAAATTTGTGATTCTGTTATTGAGAAGTAAGTCCAACATGACAGTTCTAAAATCAAAGCTAAATAAAAACGAAATGATTTAATTCTACAGTCACAATATAAATTAGTTAATTTTGTTTCAAAAATACAGTTGAATGAGTGTTGCTATGTGGGGCAAAGAGAGTCAAATTTATATGAATACAAGAATCTATTCGAATACCTAAGAAATTAATCTTTACCTACGTTTCAATATAAGCCGTTGAAATTTTCTAAGTATTGTCGTAACCCTTCCTCCTATTCCCGGTGGGCAAGTTGTCAAGATGGCTAGGTGTGACGAGGGATTGCCGAAGGAAACGATGGATTAGTTAACTTGGCGTTTTATTGAATTTATTGTAAGCTATAGTACAAAATATGGTGTAGTCAGTATTAATAATGGGTTGAGTTTAAATAGACATTAGCCCAAGTCAGTCTTTCTGTATGCTTACATCGGCTGTCTAACTCTAGAACTAGTGCAAGGGCGTACTCCTGTGATTCCCCCCCAACTACTACTGAACTAGTTTCAGTCCGTCTTACAGCATGAAAGTGTGTATTTATTCGAATTGTTCCCCTTAATTCTAATACACTGATATATATAACTGTTTAATAAGTTCTATACTAGCGCATAACTCAGAAAAGAGTTTTATTGTGTTTGTCAGTTGGCCTCACTGTGTACGATACTTTTAGTGTTTGTTCTAACATGTATTTAGTTTATAACCTTCATTGTATGATTGACTCTGTCTTGAGATTGTTAACCATCGCTCAAAAGTTAATTTTGTATGTGATAATAAAACAATAACTATTATTGGAAACGAGCTTATTTAGAGAAATGTTACAAACATTTGTTATTTCAACTTTTACAATTTTCTTAGCAACAATGCCAACAACAGATTATATTACAAAAATAATGAATACAAAGTGTGGAAAACTTCAAATCCTTTTCTGGTATTTTCTAAAAGTACCAACCCTTTAAAAATATAAATATTGGTCGTCTGCAACATCCTACCCCCTTAAGTTAACGAAGAAATAGCAAGTGAACTTAACCAATCTCAAATTTCACTTCCTAAGGATTTATATGTAAAAATGCATTCCTTATATCAGCTGTAACACCTATTTGTCTGATTCGGAATCCAACTATAATGTATGGTATGTATTCTATTATACAGATCCCCTTTTCCAAACAGTCATTCAACGCGTGACTTTGTGTTGTCCTCGCAGATGCATTGAAAACTGGCCTTCTCCTCGCAGTGCTGTCTTCTTTTAAAACATGGTGTGGAAGATAATGTCCGTGGCGAGACAGCTCAGTGTGTGGAACTGCTTCTATTACTCCTTCCCGTAGCCATTCATTGAACACTTACTGTTAGCCTTCATAACAACCATCATTCTTCAACATTTTACAGGTGGAATCGACTCTTTTAAACGCCAATTCATAATTATCAGATAAGGGTGGATGACCTTCCTTCCATGGCATGTGAACTTTGTATCTTCCATATTCTTCAATATATACCGTTTCTTGAAAATGTTGCAAAATAGCTTGGCACTTATCTTCTTTGCTTTTCTGCTCTGTGGGATCCCCGATCACTGACGCCAATGAGCTCCAAATCCCACAACTCTATATTTGTAAAGGATACAACCAACGTGATCTCACAGCGCGGGAAGCAAGGCAGGAGAAAGGGAGAGCACTTTTCTGGAATGCTCTCACATATTCTGGGCGAGATTTCAAATCTCGCGCCACCCGACCGACTGTTGATTTCACTGCACTGTC
>CABEEJ010011614.1:0-10513 GCA_901482245.1 Timema douglasi | reverse complement strand
AACTGTTCTCAATATGGACCATTAGAGGTGATCTCACTGCATTCTGGTGGACAGAGCTTCAACTGTTCTCAATATGGAGCATTAGAGGTGATCTCACTGCAGTCTGGTGGACAGAGCTTCAACTGTTGTCAATATGGACCATTTGTGGTGATCTCATTGCATTCTGGTGGACAGAGCTTCAACTGTTCTCAATATAGACCATTAGATGTGATCTCACTGCAGTCTGGTGGACAGAGTTTCAACTGTTCTCAATATGGACCATTTGTGGTGATCTCACTGCAGTCTGGTGGACAGAGCTTCAACTGTTCTCAATATGGACCATTTGTGGTGATCTCACTGCAGTTATATAGAGTGGGTAGAAATAAATATGGTGACTGTAGAGAGAGGGACATTTTACGGTGAATTCTCCTTAGTGGTGGCTTGCGATCTAATAATTAAGGGGCACATAGAGACTATTATATAAAGGGCGGGATATCTAAAATTGTACATGCTTGTATCTCGAAAACCACGCATATTGGGGGGGAAATTTTCATGATAAAAGTTGTTCAAATTTGAGGGGAAATCGAATAGTTTTTTTTTATGTTTTATTTGGTGGCTTGATTCAAGGTCAACTTCTTTATTTTAAATGAGAACATGTATTTTTTTACTACGGAATTTTATTATACGCAAGAAAAGTAGCTTTTGTCTGAAATATTTATTTTTAAGGCTTCAGTTTTTTAAATATATTTAATAAAACAAAGCATCTTTTGTAATTATATAGAAATTAATCATCACAATAATTTATTATTCGCATTTGTATTCAAAATCACGATATTTTAAATGAGAGCGGGTAATAAGATTTATTTGTGTTAAGTTGTTAAGTTGCAGGGTATGGCGACATCTTTCTACGTCTCTGTTTAAAAATACAACGCAGTTTTGTGGACAGAAACGCACCAGGATGACCACACCTTTTTCCTTTTAGGAAGCTTCTAGAAGGAAATGTCGCTTGATATACCCCGTCAGAGTACGCATCTCTTCACTTTCCTTCCTGACGAGGAGCCGTGTGGGTGGAGTCTATGACATCTTAATGTGTGTTCTAAATCTCACGTGTCGGGGATTGTCGTACATATGACGTTATAGTCGGGCTTTTAAATTAAAATCTACAACGTGTGAAATATCTAGCAAAAAAACTATAAGACATCATAATTTTTAATTTCTAAAATAAGACATCATCCCTTTTTAGTTATTATAATACAGAATAGCAAACTTGGACCCAATTCAATCTTCAAATCAAATGTCACCCTAATGGCGGCGAACAATCATTAATATCAGGCCAGCTCTTTGTACGTTACACTCTGGGGTAGTTTCTGCGCAGAATCGACGTATTCTTTATTTCATGTCTTCAGGTCTCGCGGGTGCAGTTGACGACACGCGCTCCTTCACAAGGACAAGGTCCGGAGGGCGAGGTCCGTCCACCTTCCAGGAAACCTCTCGTCCGATACTAGTCTAGCACATATCGCGGAGGGACCCCATCGTGCTGTGCCGACATGGTACCCGTTCTGGACCCCTCTCAGACACTCAACAAGTCATGGATGAAGGGTATTTTTCTTTAAAGAACTGCATGTAAAATTTCCTTTTGGTACTTCGTCCAAGGAGAATCACGCGTTTTCCGAAGTAATTTCAATGTATTCATTGTATGTATTTCATTGTTTCTTTAAAAGATCAACTCCGTTGTATTTGAGAATCTAGTGATATACTGTCTGCCTTTACCCAATAGGAAGCTAGCCTTCACATCAGGTTGCCAGGAGTTCTCTTATTATTTAGTTTTGACACTGGTGACAAGGGGTCCAAGAAGCAAGGGGTAGGTCATATATAAGCAGCTTGTGCTTATAGTAATACACAGAAACACCTAGTAATATCACAGGAGTTCTTCTATTAGTTAGTTTTAACACTGGTGACAAGGGGTCCAAGAAGCAAGGGGTAGGTCAGATATAAGCAGCTTGTGCGTATAAATCCAGATATAAAAATAGTTATATTGACACAATAACTTAGTGTAGACAGAAAACCAAATTTTTGAACAGCACTAGCTCTTAATCTCAGTATCAGTTCGGAAATTAACAATAAACTGAAATAATGTCAATTTTATAACAGTGAAAATGTAATCAAATTAATAAATGGTGTACAAACATCAAATTTTACTGATTCCAATCGAATTACATAAAATCAGATCGTCATAGTCATGTGATAACAAGTGCGTAGTAAGGCATCCACGCGTCATCATCATAAAACCCAGCATCATTATACTTACTGCTCATCGCAAGGCACACATTATTGTAATCATCATCATCAAAGATAAAATCCGAATATCACTATGATAGCTTAATATCATCCTAGCATTTAATGGGACTTCTTCAGGTAATTAATTACCCGCCTCGGTGGCGTAGTTGGCTAACGCGCTTGTCGTGTTGAGCTCGACTGCTGAGGACGGGGAGATCGAGGTTCGAATCTCGGTCGGGTGAACTGAGGGTGGTTTTTCCTAAATGGTTTTCCACTCTCCCTCCACGCAAATGCTGGTTCACTTCCTCTAATTCAACCCCCCCCCCCCAATTCCTAATCCATTAGAGTAATTAGTACTTAAAGCGTATAACCCAAACGGGNGGGTTCACTTCCTCTAATTCAACCTTCCCAATTCCTAATCCATTAGAGTAATTAGTACTTAAAGCGTATAACCCAAACGGGTAGTAAGACGTGGTGCTCAATATTATTATTATTATTATTATTATTCAAGTAATAGTGTAGGAATATTTCTCACAAAGTTTGGGTACATTTGCCCGTTCAAACGACCGTCGGAAAAAAGAGGGCCGCTGATATGATCTCCGACACTTCCACGTCGAACATTTAAAGTCCCGGTTGCAGTCGAGGAACAGCTATCATCCCATGTGGGTCTGTATCAGACCACTGATTCACGTTGTGTCTGATTACCTGTCCAGTGTTTTCAAATGAAGCTGCATTTGACAACATCAAATTGAAAGTAAAGAATGGATTTAATTACATTTCTCGGGTGACCTGGTGGTCTAGGGGTAAGGTGTCGGGCTTCTGTGCTGGCGGCCGGGGTTCAATCCTTGGTCCCGGCACAGATTTATCTTATTACCAAACCCTTCCTTCACCTCTGACAAGACATCTTGTGAATGTGGGGAATGCCAGGCCCTCCACCGTGGATCGGATTCCACGTTAAACTGTAGGTCCTCCATTTCATCTCACAATCACCCTACCATTACATATTAGCGTAAGTGCGTGTAACCCGAACGGGTAGTAAGACACGGTGCTAATAATAATAATAATAATAATAATAATTAATTACATTTTTCTAAGAATCCAATTGCGAAAATCTACACGATTAGCAAAATAATTTCCGTACAGGTCTTGGTTTAGATAATTAATATGATAAGGATGAAAATTATAATTATGAAAACAATTGTTAGAACAGATCTTCTACTTAAACCACTATCTCTCTTTAAATTTTCCAGCTCCTTACATGTGGGTTTAATCTAACATATTCTAGAACATTTGTTGACATTTCTTCGTTTGAAAATGTTCGCTGATTGTTCCACTTCACTTTAAGGCTGCCGTTACGAATAAATCGTCTCCTTGGACAAAAAATAATCCATCTGAGACATGGCTGGTTGATTGGAAACGTCCTCTAAGCACGTGAGCAACCTTTTCTTGTATTTTCTTCTTAATTCGCCCAAAATCATAAACATGTTAAATAAACGACTCGTCAAATGAGTTCATTTTGAAAAGATTTTTTTTTTTTTTAAATTGCAAGCGACGATTAATATGAATACACCGGAGTTGACCAGGAAAGTTTGTCAGATAAACTTAATAAAGAACATTTGTAACACGAGCACTGAACCATTCACACGGACGTTGAGCACGTGGAGCATTTAACCAACACTAAGTCAAACACAAAAGGTGTCAGAAATCCCTCATGTCTGGCCTCTGATTTCAAAGATAAATATCTACGTTTTGTTTTGTTAAATATCATAGAAAATTGAAGCTATACAAATAAATGTATCAGACAAACGTTTTTTGTTTCTTTGCGTAGAATAAGATTCCACCATAAAAAATACATGTTCCCATTTAAAAAAACCAAAGTTGACCTTGTATCAGGCTACCAAATAAAAAATATAAACTATTCGATTTCTCTTCAAAACCAAACAACCTTTGTCTTGACCATTCTTTCTCTAAAATGCGTGGTTTCCGAGCAACAAGCTTGTAACAACTAATGTCCCCCCTGTATAAATATTAAAACGTAAAATTGTGTTTGGGAGACAAATGGGGAGAGGGGGTCCAAGGGGGGGNGGGGGGTTAGCAAATACATAAAACAACGTTACGATTATTTTAATTATGGTTTTGGTGATAAATTGAAGATACATTTCTTAAGAAGATAATGGCAATGTCAGATGATATAGTCTCAGGGGAAGGGATGTATTATAGTATTAACATCTGGTCTGCAGGAGACACGATATTGGTAACACATTCAACCACCGAGCGCTGTAGTCAATATGTGTGTGTGAGAAGAGAACTATATTATCTGTTGTCGTTTGATGAGGTTTCCGGTTGTAACGTCTTCCGGAGAAATTAAACATTGAACTGTGAGATGTATGGAGTGCGTCTGTCTTATTTAAATAGCTGGATATGTCTCCAGAGACACCTTGTTGATAATGGAGGTAACATGTTCCATGTCTCCAGAAACACCTTGTTGATAATGGAGGTAACATGTTCCATGTCTCCAGAAACACCTTGTTGGTAATGGAGGTAAGATGTTCCATGTCTCCAGAAACACCTTGTTGATAATGGAGGTAACATGTACCATGTCTCCAGAAACACCTTGTTGATAATGGAGGTAAGATGTTCCATGTCACATCTGTAGGGGGGTGTCGAACCCGGACACAATTCCCCTGGATATGTAACCGCTGCTCCAGCTGGGACCCTTAAGACGCTTTCCTCCGCCCTCCACTCCTGGACTCTCCACGGCCCTGGTCATGATCGTACCAGGTCGTGCGTGCCCTTCACTGCCTGTGATCGTACCAGGTCGTGCGTGTCCTTCACTGCCTGTGATCGTACCAGCTCAGGTTCTTGACTGCCTGTGATAGTACCAGCTCAGGTTCTTGACTGCCTGTGATAGTACCAGCTCAGGTTCTTGACTGCCTGTGATCGTACCAGGTCGTGCGTGCCCTTCACTGCCTGTGATAGTACCAGCTCAGGTTCTTGACTGCCTGTGATCGTGTTTAGCAAACAGAGCATATCTTAGTTCATCCCTATAAGATATGAATTATACTACTAACGGCAGCTTTATGATAGTTATTCTAACTGTTTAATTGTTCTATTGTTTCAAAATATATGTATTAATTGTCTCTACTCATCTTGTTATAACATTCGTGCTTCTTGTGTGTCTGATTACTGCACAAGCACAGCCAGTCTGCTAATCACGTGACCTGTGTTTAGAAAGTGCCCGCCCGCGATATTATACCCCATTAGTTGTTTTGTTGACCCACGTCAGTCAAACCAACTAACCACTCAACCAGCTGTGAATGTTTATTTCCCTTGGCCGGCACGACTGGAATGCTCAACTTCTGGCGGTGACTGTAAAGACTGAGAGGGGGGTAAGGGGGGGACTGAGTGCACTCGATTATCCGTGAGCATTTTCCGCCTCGCTCCAGCAGCATAGTTCAGTTGGCAGCCCTGCATAGTCATATAAGACGTGTCGTTGGTACTAACTGAGAGAGTATTGCTTTCCGGAGCAGGTGGAACGTGCTATTAGCCGGGTCTAACTTAGTTTGTAATTTGTGTTTTGGTATAACCTAGTTTCCGGAAAGGGTGTATTTAAATTCCTCCCCCCCACCCCTAAAAGAACTCATTAGAGATTTTGTGCCCCTGTTCGTGAGAAATGTGTTTTCACGCGAGGTGTGGGGAGAAGGGTATTGCGCACCCTCTTCCTCAACCCCTCTCCACACCTACTCGTCGCGTGGAGGGGTAGATTCTCAGTTCCGACTCGGTGGCGCTCCAGACAACACGTGTGTGTGGCGTCTCTCTCGCCCGGAGTGAGTATGCGTGTGTGTGCGCGTGTGGCATCCTCTACTCGGCGATATCTCCTCAATGTTGGAGCTTGTGGAACAACGCTCGTCTTGGTATTGCTGTGGTATTAGGAGACACCTGAACGCTTGCTACCAGTAGAATGCCTCATATAGTCACGTGATGCACTTGTACAACCTCTGTGACAGTTATATAGAGATACAAGATATATCTGAGTGCCTGATATCAGGAGAACACCTCCTTTGGTCATATAACCCCCTGAGACAACCTCTGTGACAGTTATATAGAGATACAAGATATATCTGAGTTCCTGATATCAGCAGAATACCTCCTTTGGTCATATAACGCCCTGAGACAACCTCTGTGACAGTTATATAGAGGTACAAGATATATCTGAGTGCCTGATATCAAGAGAATACCTCCTTTGGTCATATAACGCCCTGAGACAACCTCTTTGACAGTTATATCGAGATACAAGATATATCTGAGTGCCTGATACCAAGGGAATACCTCCTTTGGTCATATAACGCCCTGAGACAACCTCTGTGACAGTTATATCGAGATACAAGATATATCTGAGTGCCTGATACCAAGGGAATACCTCCTCTAATTGAAAGACACCCTGGTGCTACCGCTACACCAGCTGCGACTGCCACGTTGAGGATCACCACAGCGGAGAGTGAACGACCTCCTTAAGGTGAGTCCCCACCACGAGTGGTGCACGTGTCTGTGGATAGATGGTTGCTCCGTGAGACTGGCTCATCGACGAGGGAGGGAACCTTCTACCGGGTTGTGATAGCAATCATTCTATGGCTGCACATTGGGGGGGNTTTGGGGGAGTTTTTTGATCACTAAAGGGGGCGTCTTATAGAAGGTAAATAAGGGCAATCGGGGGAGGGAATGTAATAAATTATGTGCAGAGTCAGGGGGGGGGGGGGGTTATATTGACAACATTATACATGATTATCTTCCATCTGTCAAAACACACGTGGGTTTTCTCAAGAAAACAATAAATTATTTGTACTAACAATCGGAATTGTCAATTAAGAGTAAATAAATATCTATCTACAGTAGCTCCATGGCTTCTTTGGTGCTGACTGACAGCTCACACCTGACTTCTGACAGTCAACATTTAGGTATATACCTATATTTTGACTTGTCAGAAGTGACAGTTGCTAAACACATGTTTTTGCAGATCATATGGTTCGGCGTAGGGATACATAATTTGGTCTGGTACCTTTTCAAAGCTGTCAGCTATGAGATATCAGTCAGCACCAAAGAAGCCATGGGGCTACTGTAAGTTGGTTTGACGCTATTGGTTCTAAAGGTTAGGGTTATCAGGTAGACTATGGTCTGACCTCAACAACATTGACGCATATATTATTTTTGACGTGGCTGTGATTCGAACCCAGATACGATTCCCTTCGAAACCAGCCAGCAATAGCGCAGTCCAATATCTGTGTCAGTCGGCTGCTGCTGACGTCATACGAACACGTGGCTATCGTGCGGTGCCCGAGTCTGCTCGTGACGTCATGATGGATGTGCGGTTAACGCGCCATGCTCTGTAGGGTGGGCTAAGGCACTTGTTATGTTTGAAAGTACATGGGGAGGTGGGTAGTTTACATACACGTGGCCTCACGGGACATGACGTCACTGATATCTCCTGACCTACCCGTCTCTTCCACTGAGATATAGAGAGATAAACAGATGCTACGGACTATCTCCCTGTTAGAGGTAAACATATGCTACTATCTCCCTGTCAGAGGTAAACAGATGCTACTGACTATCTCCCTGTCAGAGGTAAACAGATGCTACCTACTATATCCCTGTCAGAGGTAAACAGATGCTAATATCTCCCTGTCAGAGGTAAACAGATGCTACCGGCTATCTCCCTGTCAGAGGTAAACAGATGTTACTAACTATTTCCCTGTCAGAGGTAAACAGATGTTACTAACTATCTCCCTGTCAGAGGTAAACAGATGTTACTAACATTCCTCCCTTGACGCATCAGGGCTACTAATGCAGGAATCCCCACACAATAAAAGAGAACATTGTATATGTTACAACCCCCTCCCCTCCAAAATTACCCTCACCCTGCCACTCTCTTTCTGTCTGTCTGTCTGTCTGACTCCTAGGAGGGTTTCTCTAGTAACACCGGTACCTGCCGTGGTGCCGAGCTTGCAACTCTACTGACGTCTAGTAAGACCGGGGGGAGGGGTAGGGTATATCCCAACAGAGTATCCCACTAGGTGGCGTGGCTAGATCGGCTGTCCCTTCAGAATGACCTCGTGTGTTTACATGTTCATATACTCAAAGAACATATATAGAAGGTCATGTGATTGTTAAAATAAGCTACATCAGGGAACAAAGTACAAATGCGTGTTTTATGACCCTAGATGTTGAGAGAGCTATTTCTAGAGATGTGGTACGTCTGGACACTTCTTCCGAGGCTCGATATTTGGGTTAGTTAGTTCCCTTCAAATCTAGTACTTGTTATATCATATCATTTGTCTGGGATTTATTAATATCAGCACAGAAACTTAAACACAACATTTCATCGAGAGAAGATTTGAGCTATAGATATTGTCTGTGGTTTCATGGCCATAGCTCCTGGCTGTAGATCAAGGGGTACCTGGTTCAATCCCCGGCGCTTCCAGGTTGTTCCGTGAATCATTGGCTCTGGAACGGGACCAACTCAGCCTCGAGAGGACAAGTGAAGAGCTACTTGATAGATAGGTTGCATCCCAGGTCTAGAAAACTGAGATTAACCTTCGGAGGAATCTTTGGGATGACCACATAACAACCTCTATCCACAAGGGTTGACACTATCATCGCCAACGGTGGCAGGTAATTGGGCGGTACAGAATGATTGTGGGCTCACACCGTTAGCTAGATCTGATACTATACGTCATACAGTCGTGTATTTCGGGCAGTATATAGTCCACTAATAGGGGCTCTCTCCGCCGTGAGATGGATCTGATACTATACGTCATACAGTTGTGTATTGCGGGCAGTATATAGTCCACTAACAGGGGCTATCTCCGGCGTGAGATGGATCTGATACTATACGTCATACAGTCATGTATTGCGGGCAGTATATAGTCCACTAACAGGGGCTCTCTCCGCCGTAAGATGGATCGGATACTATACGTCATACAGTCGTGTATTGCGGGCAGTATATAGTCCACTAACAGGGGCTCTCTCCGCCGTGAGATAGATTTGATACTATATGTCATACAGTCGTGAATTGCGGGCAGTATATAGTCCACTAACAGGGGCTCTCTCCGCCGTGAGATAGATCTGATACTATACGTCATACTGTTGTGTATTGCGGGCAGTATATAGTCCACTGATAGGGGCTCTCTCCAGCGTGAGATATATTTGATACTATGTGTCATACAGTCGTGTATTGCGGGCAGTATATAGTCCACTAACAGGGGCTATCTCCGCCGTGAGATGGATCTGATATTATACGTCATACAGTCGTGTATTGCGGGCAGTATATAGTCCACTAACAGGGGCTCTCTCCACCGTGAGATAGATTTGATACTATATGTCATACAGTCGTGTATTGCGGGCAGTATATAGTCCACTAACAGGGGCTCTGTCCGCCGAGAGATAAATCTGATAGTATACGGCATACTGTTGTGTATTGCGGGCAGTATATAGTCCACTAATAGGGGCTTTCTCCGCCGTGAGATAGATTTGATACTATACGTCATACAGTCGTGTATTGCGGGCAGTATATAGTCCACTAATAGGGGCTCTCTTCGCCGTGAGATAGATCTGATACTATACGTCATACAGCCGTGTATTGCGGGCAGTATAGAGTCCACCAGCAGGGGATAGTGATCCCAAGTACCTCCTTGACGAGATTTGGACCACCAACATACGATATCCCATATGGTATCACAGTCGGACAATAACAACAAGGGAGTGATTAAAACTGACATATCCATTAATTTACCACGCGGGAGATGCAGCCCACAACATGTCAGTAGGTGCCGGGGGCGAGAGACCCTCATAGGTTGATATGACAGTAAGATATGCCCCAGGACACATGGGCCGTCAAAACCCCAATATTGTTTTATCTGAAGAAGTTGAGTCAATTGCGCGACAGTCCCTCCAACAGGAGGAGGTCAGTAAGGGCTGGTACATTGTCCATCCCTCTCAGTTGGAGGCAAGATGAGGCCAACACTCGGAGGAAGGGTCTGTGGGGAGGCCATTGTTCGACTAAGAAGAGTATGTTAAGACATTATTCACGGGAAATAATATTTATATGTATCTGCCCCTCTCTACCCCCCTCTGTTCTATGTCCGCGAGCTCCTCTACCAACAGAGGCCTCCAATGTCCTCCTGTTATCTCCTGCCATTGCTTCTAGTCCTAGCTATCTCCTGTTATCTCCTGTTATCATTGCTTCTAGTCCTAGCTATCTCCT
>CABEEJ010011613.1:0-10513 GCA_901482245.1 Timema douglasi | reverse complement strand
ATGAGAAGTTTCCCAGCACTCAATGAACCAGCATACAATAATATTGCCTAGCGCCTGTAAACTAGACTGTATCGGGTCGAGCGCGCACGCTTGAAAAATAGAAACAGTTCTATCTTTCAAGCGCGCGCGCTCAGTCGCTCCAGTGTGGCTACCTCCCATTAGAATCCATGTGTTCTATTTTATATTTTAGTCGCTCGCGCGCTCAGTCTGGCCGCCCCCTACTACAAGAATATTTTACAATATATAGTAATAATAATAATAATAATAATAATAATAATAATAATGTAAGTTTATTTTTTAAAATTATTTAATATAAGGGTTGCTCACTTCCGACAAATTATAGAAAAATCGAAATTTTTCGAACTTGACCTTAAAGATTTAGTTTAAAATTGGTATCTGGGAATAGTTTTTAATGATACATAAGAAAATGTTTTTATTTTTAAAATTAAAATTAATTTAAAGGTAGTTAAAAATAACTGTTTTAAATATTTGAAATAAATAAAAATATCTTAACAATTTGTTTTAATATTTTCACTGTGTTAAACAAGATAATGTGTTTGTTTATATGAGGAAAACTTAAGGGTAGTTTACTAAAAAATTATTTTTGAAAACGTTCTTTGTCTCTCTAATACATAAAATGATAAAACTTGGGAGATTGGGCGTAACCTTTATTTTATTATTTTTTCATCATGATCTAAATAAGTTAATATACAGTTCTGTATCTTATTATAAAACCAAATTCAAGGTAGTCTTTGTGTGTGACTTGTTTATTATGGTCAAAGTTGTTGTTAATGGAACAGGGCATGTGTAAATTAAAACAAAATAATTTTGAATTTAAGAAGGTAGACGAGATCATCTATCGATCTTGATATAAGTACAAACACATCTGTTGGTAGTCTCGGAAACTAAAATTGAGAAACAAAATGAACGTAAATTCAAGATATTAGACAAAGTTTTATATCGACCCTGCATTAACAAGCACAGGCGCATCTGTTGGCGACTGCATAAACTATTAGTGGAAAGTGTAGATACACGAAATAAGTATTTTGTTATGCTCCACGAGCCAAGCGGCGACACTGGCAAACTATTGTATCAACACAAATATATTTTGTTTCTTGAGCGTAAAGCGGCCTTGAGCTAATTTTACTTTATTCCATATATTTATCATGGTGATAAGTTTCGTGTGGATCCTATGCTTGTGTAGTAGAAAGATATAATTCAATCGATACAGCATAGGTAATTAGAAGTAACCATCAAGCTATAAATACTTGACAAACTGACCTTTCTTATTAGATTTTTTTTTCTGAACTAGGTATAGTTCCGGACCTGAAACGTGCTGTGCCTATTCCTTTTGTATCGCAAATCAGACGCCATTATTGTTACGTCACATATGTACGGGGCGTCATATTGCGGAATATGATCCATGCAGTGGCCGTCGGAATCTCATTGTTGTCGTAAATTAGTTGGAGTCTGCGCAGTAGGCGGGTCCTTCGCGGGAAATGGCAGTAATACGACTGTCACAGCGGACTAGTTCGTAGGGGTGCTAGTCGAATTATCTCTGATCGTAGTTTAGATTCGTAAATATTTATACAAGTGTGGAATACAAAAGGTCATGGCTGTGGAAGATCGCGATACAAAGTAAGTATAAGTACTTGTGTTAGGATATTTTTATTACAAAGATTACATTAACCTATATATAATTATTTTGATCAACATTGCATTAGTGTTTATATCTTTGACATAACTTGTTTTAATGGAAAGCAAGTAGCTCGGAATTCTCAAATGATAGTGATTTTCTTAAATGTAGTAATTGTAATGTATTTAACAAATTGATCTAAAAAAAATATATTCCAGTAAGTGGTTTAGCCCTATACAATCCTTTCTAATCAAGGCCCTAGCTAGTTTTAGTTTTGGGATCAAACACCCCTCACAAACCGAAAATTTGTCAAAAAAAAATTGTATCATAACTGTTTAAACAAAACAAGAAAATAGGATTATAACAATTCATCATTTTAATGTTAAAGAAGGCCTACATTAAAAAAAAAAGTTTGTGATTGTGTTCTTAGTCAGGCAGTGTCGACTATGACAAACTATTGACAAATTAAATTAGTCCAGGTAAGATAGCGGAAAAACATTCATTTCTTAAAATAAATTAACTATACACTTTCTCAGCGTGATAATTAGGAGAAAAATCGTAGAAAATGAATGTACATACTTTGGACTGAATAGGCTTGTAGCTTTTACGTTTAAAAAAATTCATAAATGTGCCGAAAACTGGTATTTCCACTTTTAAGGTGTGAACATTTTTTTCCCGAAAAACACAAAATAGTCTGTGATAGCACTTTAAAAAAACGAAAAAGAATAACCCTGGTCGATTAAAATCAGTTCACAACTTTTTTCAATAAAATATCAAAACCGCGAAAAATGGCCATTTTATGACATTTAATTACAGGGGTTGTAATTATTATAGGAACTTGTTTTAAGACTTAAATTGTAGCTCTTGTTGGTGCCTACCTACAATAAAAGTTTAGTGCAAAAATAAGCATAACTTTTTGCGGAAATCGCGAGTATGTAAAAAAGTGTTCCCGAAAAAACTGCTTGGAAGCGGCCAATAATGGCCATAGAGTGATTTTTCAAAGCGCTATTTGTTCGCGAATAGTTTATCTACAACCCTCATATAGTAAAATTTAAGCAGAGTCCGATTTAATACCTAAAAAACGCGTCTGAATACCGAGGTGTTTGCTCCTCTCTGGCGGCCGGGCTTCGAGCGTTGGAAATTGGAGTATCTCGCCGAAATATTAGTAGTGGGCATATTATTGACGCGTAAGAAGCAAATGGCGAGTGGCTATTTTTGACGTTTCACATAGGCATGGTATTATTTTCCATTAAAAAAAATAATCGAAACATTAATATTGTCTCAGTGTTTTGGTAACATAAATATCAAAGTTAATAAACAAATGGTTATATTTTGTATTGTTATTGTTATTTTTATAGGCATTGCATATAAAGTTATGGAGCCCGTTAGCACTAAATAAGAATTATGAAAATAACAATAACAATAAAAAAAATTAATAACAATTGTGGAAGCGATAAGACATGGATTGAGTTAAGGAAACAACAAAACCTTTAAACTGGAAATTAATCGAACTGTAGTTTAGAAAAAAGCGTATAACCCGAACGGGTAGTCAGACACGGTGCTAAATATTATTATTATCGTAGTTCCGAAAACACTTCGCAAATGAGTCGGCAAAGAAAATAAGAGTGATAGGTTAAGGAAGAGGTCAGCTAGCCTAAGGAAGAGGTCAGCTATCTGCCCTCAACTGCTTGTAGTTTGCGAAAATATAAACAACGACATATTGAGAACAGCCTACCTGGAGATAATTGCGTGCTATAAATATTGTGTTGTGTGAATGTTTTTTAGTTCTAGCTAATTTAGAGTGGAGTGTAGACTAGAGTTCGTTATTATGTAGGTTAAACTGGTATACGTAGTCCAAATTCTAAGTTTGGTTTTCTAAGCTAACACTAATAATTTCAGTAAACGAACAGTCAATCTAGTCTATTCTAGTTTAAATACCTAGGAATAGTCTTTTATAAAATACAAACATTTATTTGCGGTCAAAATTGATTACATTTTACCAGATATTTGATTAGTGCTATTATATAGGTATTAATAATATCAGTTATCAAATGTGACTACTGCAGGTCACATGATTTGGCGTATGGATGTATAAATATTGTTTTAAATAACTTTTATAACTGTCAAAAAAGTGTATTCCTATCTAAATCTGTCTGTAGACAAGAGTCCTCGGAAGATCGGGTTGACCCAGGTCACTAACTGCCCCAACCTCTTCCCCCGGCCATAGGTAACCATTTTTTAATACCTCTGTGTCCCATGTGTGTAAGAGTCATTTGGGTCAGAGATGGTGGAAACATATTTATGCAGGGTGGAGGGTTTAATTGAACAAAAATAGTTCTGGGGAACATGACTCCTCAACCTTAATTGGCTCCGGGGTCTCTCACCCAGTAATTTTTTGAGAATAAGATGTCCTTAAGCTATTGGAATAGTCCTTTCCATCAGCTGGAATTTATTTGGAAACTACTCTTTTCTAGAATCTCTTAGAAGTGATATTACATCAGAAAACCTTTTTGACATTTTGATGCCCATAGAAGATAATATCTAGAACAATGCTCGCCTTAATTTTTTTTTAATTCAATATCTTATGAAGTTATATGATGGAGTTTGTTTTTAATTATATTATATTCGATAAAATAAAAAGGGGTGAAACCACGGGGAGAGAAAATTAATTCCAGGGGGGATTATTATCAAAGGGCAGTGTTCCCACCCCTGAAATACCCCTACCTAGTTATTTCCCCACTTAAACCTTCATTTAAGAATAGCTTAATATAAATTTTCGCACTTTGAAGGAGCAGGTGTTATGTTAGTTTTTAAATGTTAAACAAATTTATAAAACTTAAAGCAATTAATCTCTGCCTTACTTCTCTCTCCCCCCCCCCCAGCCCCCCAAAATTTTCGCCTGGCCACGGCCCTATTTCTGATTTATACTTGAAAGGGGCTGTGACATTCTTATCCACCAAACACCTCTTTAGCGTATAACCCGAACGGGTAGTAAGACGCAGTGCTAAGTAAAAAATTAATATAATAACCTCTTCAACCTTCGAATGCACACGAAAAACTCGCTTCTATAGAACACGGGCTAAGTCATTTGATCTGGTTTGCTGGTGATGGAGAGGTCGGGGATCGAATACAGGCCAGGTGTAGTGAGGGGTTTTCTTTAAATATCCCCCCCCCTCTTTCTTCCTTCGTGCAACTATAATTACATGTCATATCAATTCTACCTTCCTCGTCCCTATCCCTTAAGTGTAAATATGCGGATCGCTTGGACGAGTGATATAAAATACATAAAAAAGGGGAAAAGCTTACATATTTTACATATTACCATTCTTTAGTGGCGCACCAAGGGCACAGAGAATGCTTGTCTGTGACCAAGGGGCATTCCTCTCCCTTTCAAGATCCCAAATAATAATAATAATAAAAAATTATATAAAAAGTAATGGAAATGTGCCAAATGGATAAGCTAAGTTTTAAGACAATGCTAACGACTTAGTGGAAATTAGTATTACCCCTACCCGCTTCGGTGGCATCATGGTCTAAAGCAACACACTCGCAGTAGACTAAACTGCCGATGATGAGAGTTTTGAATCTCGGTCGGGTGTGCTGAGGTTTTTTCCAAAATTGTTTTTAACTCTCCTTCTAGGTAAATGCGGGTGCACTTTCTCTAAATATAACATTCCTCATGCCTAAAAAATAGCGTAGTTAGTAGCCTACATAAGCGTAAAGAACGAGTAGTAAAACGTTGCTAAAAACAATACATTACACTTAAATTATCAATAGTATAAAAGTATAGTACTAATAGCTTCGATACAATGAATGCCCCCTTCTACCTCAAAAAGTAGATTTTTGGGTACATCACTGCTACGCCTGTAATATTTTATTTGGGAAACCACGTTTTATTTTTCATCCGTTAATCGAGGAGTGCCCGCATTTTATTACGATCAAATTCAATCTGAAAAAATATAACTTTGTTCATGGATTGCCTAGGCTCCAGAGTATAAAATTAAAAATTTTATCAATTTGTTTGTTTGTTTCGAGAAATTGTCCCACTCGGTAATGAACTCAGAGTTATCATCATAATGTAAGCTTTTCAGAACTAGACGGACATAATAGTAGTTAATCAAACTGGTATCTCGTATGTCTCATTGTTATGTGCACATGGGGGGGATAAGAACATATTACGTAGCTCAAACCACGAAACAAAGTCCACTTTTTTTTTTTTACTTTTATAAGTGGTCTTTGTTTGTAACAAAGCCATTACTTCTGATAATTCTTTGCAATGAAACTTGAGTCGGTCAAGATTTCAGTGGAAGTTTTTTTGTGTGCTCTTAGTTTAGTATACGTTGCAGCTATCCTATTATTTACACCGATAGTTTATGGATAGGGTTGTCACATTCTCTAAAATAAAATAAGAGAGGCCCCTTCTTTTTCATTGATGGCAGTAAGGGGTGTCTGTCTGTCTAGGTTGTTATTAAATGCCTATAAGCTACTTGCAGTTTTTATGTCTATTGAAATGATAGTTTGAATAAAATAATTGCTATAAATGTGTTGAGAACATTTCCCAATCGCATTGGTAGATAAGTGGACGAGACGTCAAGCTCATATACTCTGGTTCATTAAATTGTAATGTGACAATATAGATATGGGAGTCTAACCCGGTACGTTGCCTTTGGATTTTCATGACAAGTCTCTGCCTACCACTAAGTCGTTCTGGCTCATTTGGTTTCCAAGGTCACTTTTAACTCAATTTTATTGGTAGCCTTTGTTGTATTTGTGAATAGTTTTGAGTGTACTATACTTTGAGCTAAATTCATAGTCAAATTGAGTACGCTTCAAGTGTGGCGTTAAACTTAATTAAATACGACACCTATCTAGACCAGAATAGTTTGGGCCACTTTCATAGTCAGGCTTAGGGCCAGTTTCATAGTCAAATTTAGTGCGCCTCAAGTGCGGCGCTACACTAAGTACAAGACGACACCTACCTAAACCAGAATGGAATGGGCCAGTTTCCTATGCGATAACGGCCCATTCCATTCGAGTTGAGGTAGGTGTTGTCTTGAACTTAGTGTAGCGCCGCACTTGAGGTGCACTAAATTTGACTATGAAACTGGCCCTTAGTGTAGCGCCGCACTTGAGGCGTACTAAACTTGACTATTAAACTGGCCCTTAGTACGCCTCAAGTGCGGCTAGATACTAAATACAGGATGACACCTATCTAGACCAGAATAGATTGGGTCACTTTCATAGTCAGGCTTAGTACGCCTCAAGTGCGGCTAGATACAAAGGGCCAGTTTCATAGTCAAATTTAGTACGCCTCAAGTGCGGCGCTACACTAAGTTCATGACGACCAGAATGGATTAGGCCTGTTTCCTATGCGAGAACGGCCCATTCCATTCGAGTTTAGATAGGTGTCGTCTTGTATTTAGTGTAGCGCCGCACTTGAGGAGTACTAAAATTGACTATGAAACTGGCCCTAAATACAGGATGACACTTATCTAGACCAGAATAGAATGGGCCACTTTCATATGCGAAAGAGGCCCATTCCATTCTATTTAAGGTAAGTAACAATAATAATAATAGCCTGTCTCGGCTACGACAATATGTAGTTGTGTTTGCGGAAAGATTAGCCAGTATTAATGTATCGTTGCCCTGGAGACGCCCAAATGTAGGCCCTAATACTCGTAAATCCTTTTCTTGGAGGCTTTTTCCATATCCCGATGAGATGAGTGGATGATTATAGTGAACTCAATGGGGTAAAGCCAATAAAAATCTCAAATCTAACTTAATCGCGCACATGCAATTTTAAGTCGGCCAACTGTTTTGTTGCATCATTGAGAACTATTGACCCATATGTAAGCGTGGGCACATGCAACTATCCAGTTGACCGATTAAATAGTTTGTGTTTTGCTACAATTGGTGCAACTCTGAAGTTGGTGGCCAACTTTATCCTAACCTATAGGTTTTAACGTGTTTGCGCGTACATACGGCGGGGGGCTGACTCCACTATTCTCTCTCTCATTTGAGTCTAGGCCTACATTGGAGATAATTTGTATTTCAGTGAATAGTTTGCTTTGATTTGAATAAAGAAAAATGGATGCCGAAAGCTCCGTCATGAATCAGAAAACAGTTCTTAGAACTACGGAATTTGTGAGAGAAGATAAGAATGTCTACTTTGACAAGAATTATTAATGCAAAACAAATTGTATTTCATAAATAAATTACATTATAACCAGTGTGGGACTGTGTTTTATTATCTCAACGTAACTGATAGTCTCTCCTGGAGGGATACAACCTCTCCATTTGGTGTTCTGATAGGTTATTTATTGAATGTCGTAAGAGGAGCAAATTGTTTCTCCCGTTTCAATTTTCTTTGGCGGATTACCAGACCAAATCTGTCAGGACTGGTGGAAAAAGGTTAGTTGATAAACTTTTGTGTTGCATGTACGTGGACATCTCAATCGATCATCTACACTCGGCTGTTGTGCGCATAGCTATCAGTTGGCCGACTCGAAATAGCATGTGCGTGCGGGGCCTAAATAGCCAACCCCTGGTAACCATGTAAATTATTTTCCTTTCCAGAAAAATCTCCCAAGACCTTTAGGTCAGCAGCCAGAGGCGCTGACCACTATATCATGAGACCTGTTGTTTAGGTAGGTTTTGTCTTGCATTTAGTATAGCATTACTTGAGGCGTACTGAGGGCCAGTTTCATTGTCAGACTTATTACGCCTCTAGTGCGGTTTGATACCAAATACAAGACAACACCTACCTAGACCATATGAAACTGGCGCATTCCATTCGAGCTCATGCAGGTGTCTTGTATTTGGTACCGAGCCGCACTTAAGGCGTATTAAGTCTGGATATAAAACTGGCCCTTTCACCAGCTACCAAAATTAGAAACAATGCCTACACTTAGTGATTAAATGGCTCCGGGCCCTGATTTATGAAAGAGTGACAGACATCCCCAAATAAGAGTCTCCACAAACTTAATCATGAATATTTTTATGTATGAATAATATTTAAAAAAAAAAAGTAAGTTATTGCCATTATTTTACAGACATACATACATAACTAATCACGCCGTTCTCTTATGAGGTAGGCAATAATCTGTGCATGTAGCTCATAAAACAACTAACTACTTAATCCATCCTCACAAACTTTCTCCACACTTCCCTATCCTTGCATACTCCCTTTGCTTCAACAACATCCATACACCCAATCATGCATGCTATTATATTCTTAAAACTCTTAATGTTTCTCTTTTTCACACTTTCGTCTACAATATTTAGCCATGTCTTAACATGGTATACCCCTTTCTTTTGATCAACAGCCTCTACCTTCATATATTTGCTTCGTCAATCGATCCACACTCATACTCTCAACATGCCCAAACCAACGTAAGACACTTCTTTCACATTGACCTATTAGATTCCCTTTCAAACCTAACTCATTAAGCTCCCATTCATTAATGACTCTATTCACACGAGATTTTCTACATACATTTCCTAGATATTGATTCTGACAACAATTCACCTTGCTTTTGTGTTTCTATTGACAAACTCACGCTTCACATCCTTAGTACAATGTGTGCGTAAACACATTTGAATATACTGGCATATTTGCCTCTTTCAATATTAATTCATTCTTTGCAATAGTCCACATATATCCAATTAATCTCCGAGATACATTAACCCAATTGTCGATTTCACCATCTATTCTTCCACTTTTACTGGACATTTTGTCCAGATACATAAAATAATTCACTTGTTCTAATATTTTTTAATTAATTATACTCAGCTGATAATCATTTCTTTATCCGTCCTTATAAAAAAATATCACCTCAGTTTTGAATACATTTATACGAAGATCCATCCTGCCTGCCACCACATTCAAATGATTTAATGCATTTTTCAAGGGGCTTTCACTCTCAGCTATTATTATGGCATCTTCTGCATATCGACGGTCTATTTCTAATACCACGCATCTCCAAACAGGCAATTTTTCAGGAGGAACAAAAAAGTGATTATAAAATCACTAGCGTCTCTAAATTAGGACTACTATTATATATATATATCAAACAATTTTCATATATATATATATATGAAAATTGTTTGATTTAATTTCTAAGAAGCCCTTATCAATGTTGTGTGTTTGACATGCTAAACAATTAGATTTAGTAGCTACGTGGTACTAGACCAATTTTATTTGGAGATACAAGGTATTGAACAATACAAACCATGAGATACATTTGCTTGTAATAATACCTTTTACGAGGTGCGTTGTATTATTCAACCACTTGCTTAGTAATAGTAATAGATTATTGTATTGGGCATTAACATTTTTATTACTGAAGAAAAATAGTAGATACAATATAAAAATATGTATTTATGAATTACAGAATCTTTTCCTTCAGTTTCTTTTATTCATTTTTGTGTTCTTCAATGTTTTATTTCTTCATTTTCTTCAATGTTTGGCCTTGTTGGCTTATAGAATCCTGTTGAGTCTTTGGTGAGGTTTTTCTTTCAGCCTTGGCGTATTGTCATAAAAAGAATGAAAATCAGCTGGTATTACTGGTTTCAGTTCCTGTAAATGTGTCCACTTTTTTTCCGGGATTGCCAGGTGTTGCTTGAAGAGTTTTGGTATTATTCCATTAAAAGGTTTCCTTTCTTAAACTACTGTGGTTCTTCGCGGACGTACTGGAAAATCTTCAAATTCTGTATCAAAATCTAGTTGGAACTGAATTTGTACGTTAGGTTTGTACAACAAACCCCTAAGATTTGCCACACTATGATCAGATTTTTTTTTTCACAAAAGGTGCACATTTTACTGCCTGGAGATCCATTGTTAGGCAATAGATTTTCTTCTCTTCAGCTTGCATTTTA
>CABEEJ010011612.1:0-10522 GCA_901482245.1 Timema douglasi | reverse complement strand
TTTAATGTTTTTATCCTATTAAAAAGGCCCACAACCATAAAAATAATAAAATAAAATAAAATATTACCACTCTTGCACAGCCTTAACGTACATCTTCTGGACCAAATGGTTACTAGCACTAGAATTTCTATTAGTAAGAGGGAAAAGGACTAGAAGTTTTTTTAGGAAAGGTATTTTTGCATATCTCCCAGGGCTACAATCAACATGGGATCAATGGCTTTACTTTCTCTTCAAAGGAAGTTTTGTGACAGATTTTTATTGCTTAAGAAATCTTGGCAGGGTTTGAACCCACAAATATCGGACGCTGAATAGTATAAATAATAATTATCTAAGTATTTAGTGATCTATTTATAAATTTTCATTTTTATTGCCTTATCATGACAATACAGCTTCAATTGAGTATAATTAAAAATGGACAAGAATATTGAATTAACTTATTGGTCTAAAATAGTTTTAGAACTCTAAAAAGTCATTAATGTGAAATTTGATATTAAGTTTAACAATTTGTTAGGCCTACCGAATGATTCACAAGGGAAACTGCTGATGCAATCTACATTAAATGGCCTATACTTACCATTGCGTTTAAAAAAATTGATTTGTGTGTACATCAGGAGGAAGCTCGAAAATGCCGAGCCTACAAAACTTTCACTTTCAATCTAAAGTTTTAATGTTGAGCTCAACTTGAAACAATAAATCTGAGTACTTGCAAAGCCCTACTAAGATCCAATAATTCATCTAATTCCTTCCCTTTATTTAACTTTAGTTCTTTGCTAGTCACTATACCAATAATGCTAATATACTATAAATAATTAAGACAGTAAAAAATATCGTTATGACACGAGTTGTTGTTGACAAAGCATGATACATAGTTTACATTGATTGTATATTCATTTGGTGACCTGGCGGTCTAGGGGTAAGGTGTCAGATTTTGTGCTGGGGGTGCGGGGTTCAACCCTCGGTCCCGGCACAGATTTATCTGATTACCAAACCCTTCCTTTCACCTCTGACAAGACATCTTGTGAATGTGGGGAATGCCAGGCCACCACCGTGGTTCGGATTCCACGTTAAACTGTAGGCCCTTCACTTCATCTCACAATCACCCTACACATTACACATTAGCGCAAGTGCGTATAAACCGAACGGGTAGTAAGACGCGGTGCTAATAATAATATTAATAATAATGTATATTCATTTCCAAATTTTACTGCTCTGCAGCAGCCAGCTTTTACAAATTCATCTCTCCTTAGTTCTATTTAAACGACTGTAAATTCACTAAAATTAGAGTTGGCTGTACTGAAAATAAATAGTATTTATGTTTCGCTCGTTTGTTGTCGTGTTGGTGATAATTCATCGTTGAGGAAACCGCAATAAAGAGAGTGAGAAGATTGGCACGACTCACCTAGCAGGAAGACCCACAGTACAAAGAGCAGCACCACTGGGAAGCCCTCTCTGGGCAGCAGCATGTACCCCAGTCCCAGCACAGAGGGTCCTTGGTTCAGTAACATCCCCTTGACAGTGAGCAGTAACCACGGCAGAAACAAGTATGGGATACTCTAGGAGAGACGAGGAAATATGTCGGTCATTTAACCGTGATGACGTATGTTGATACACCAAACACCCCAATTCTAATAATAATTATTATTATAAGCACCGCGTCTTACTACCCGTTCGGGTTATACGCTCTTACGCTAATGTGTAATGGTAGGGTGATTGTGAGATGAAATGGAGGACCTACAGTTTAACGTGGAATCCGAACCACGGTGGAGGCCTGGCATTCCTCACATTCACAAGATGTCTTGTCAGAGGTGAAGGAAGGGTTTGGTAATCAGATAGATATGTGCCGGGACCGAGGATTGAACCCCGGCCGCCAGCATAGAAGTCTGACACCTTACCCCTAGACCGCCAGGTCACCGACCTACTAATAATAATGATAGTTACAATAAAAATTAATACTTTTAAGATATCGTTAATCCACAAACAGCAATATCAAAATGTATTTATAATAAAGAAGTGATGCCCAAATCCTTGATTCCTCAAATCCCTCAAGTGCAATATTATTCGAAAGATCAAGATTCATAAAAATTTCAATATAGTATTTCTAATACAATTATGATTACCTTGACTTTAAATAACAGTATTGTGTAGGATGATTGGTAAAAGGAATCATATTGACTTGTGAAATTGTGAGGGTAACAAAATCACTAAAAAGGACAATAAAATTCATTTACTAAAAATAATTATCTTTTTTGTTTATGATGTAGATATGACAAACAAAATAAAATTTGTCAGTGGCACCAAGTATGACACAATTCTATTCAAACTAAATTTTAATTATTTTCACCTAACTAAAATTGTACATTTATAAAAATTCAGATTTGAGATACAGATTTCAAGAATATAGGATCCAGCCCATCTCTAACTTATAAGTTTAATTTACTCACATTGGTGATTGCATGGTCTGATACATCACTATTGTGCTAAAGGGAATTTCTGGTGATGAGGATATCGAGGTTTGAATCCCAGTGGGTATACTAAGGGTGGTTTTCCACTCTCCCTTCATCCAAATATGGGTGTGTTTCCTCTATCCTTCTACGTTCCTCAACCCTTTTCCAGTAGCATAATTCAGGTACTAAATCATCATTTTAAAATTAACTTTCTAAACATAAGACTTATTTTTAATAGTTAACATTCACTTTACCGACATAATGTTATCAGCACATAACACTCACACTGATAGCAGGGCGGTCAGAGCTGTTCTCCATTTAAAAATACAATTCAGCTGTATGTCCTCTAAAGCTATCCTCTCTAGTCCCTTTATATTATATTATAAAGTAATAAGTAGCCATTTTTTGAGCATACCAATAAATAAATATCAAACTCTTGTACAAGATTAACTTTTACACAAATATTGAATTATCTTAGGCTCCCCAGGAATGTTAGCAAATTCTTTCAGACATTTAGTCAGCCTAGCAGAGTACCTTTACATCTGCGACAACGACGAGAAGAGCGGACAGCATCCCTCCCACCAGGTCCACGGACTTGACAGTTACCCGGAACCCTGCAGACAGGACACAAATACGCTCGGTTTACCCTGAAAGATACAGCATAGTGGAACCATGCAAGATACGCTTGCTACCTTACAGGTGTACATAATTATACATACCTGTAGTGGCGTATGAATAGGCACGTTTCCTTTCTATTCAAGTTTGAATCGAGTCTCATTGAAAGTATCTAGTTTCAGTAGAGCTAGAGTAATATAAAACAATTATACCTACTAAAAGTATTTTAAGTTTAATTTCTATAATAGAGCCATGCATAAACCATAAACTCAAACACACATTTTAAAGCACGATTATTTTTAATGATAAAAGTTATAATCATACAAATAAAGATTTTCAACTAAATTTAAACCCGCTTCAATGGTTGAACAGTCTAAGGCATCACTCTAGCTAGAGACTGCACTGCTGATGAGAGGGAGATTGGGGTTTGAATCTTATTCAGTTGTATTGAGGCTGGTTTTCCCTCAATTGTTTTCCAATCTTCTATGCAAATGCGGGTACACTTATTCCTACCTCATCCCTAACATATTAGCGTAATCAGTTAATATGCAGTGACATGAAAAAAATTTGAATAAAATATTGATCATCAGTTGAGTTCAAGAGCATGCCTTTACTTGAACTAGCGGAAAAACCGTTTGAGATAACGGTGAGATGACGGCCGGCTATGAGTGACGTCACTGTAATCTTGGTCAGCAGCGCCGAGGCCTTGTGTAGTCTAGGGGGTGTTGGCTAAGAGGGATTGTTTATCCCCCAACCCTTCACATCATTACAGAGAAAGGAAAAGAATATCACGTTGAAGCTCAATTACAAAGGCTTAGGGTTACATTTTTAACTTTTATCTGTTTAGACTTTAGCCACTATATAATTATTACTTTTTAGTCTCAAAATGTATTTATAATATGTTCAATAAACGATATTAACAATGTGAATTGGTCTTACTATTTTTTGATTGTTATTATTAGGGCTATGTCTTCTTTAATTAAGTTTTAATTTGGTTTCCAACTCAAATAACATCACTTCAGCAACCAGGGGCGCACCCACGGAGAAAGGGGGGGCTTTTGGAGCTGAAGCCTCCCCAGCTGAAGGCCCTTCCCCATAAAATTAAGAATATTACAGAAATATGATAAGCACTGTGTTTTGTCAATTAATCAATTATATTTTATTTAATTATATTTAATATAAGACAACTAATTTTGCACAGTAATTAGGGATTCTCAAAGGAATACTTTTTTCTGTTAATTTTTAACATTTTTGTAAATTTTTACTTAAATGAAAACTGGACCTGTGATACCGTAATATTTTCTAGAAATGGTTAAAGTCTTTACTCTTTGTACATAAAGTTTTGAAGTGGGCACATTATTGAAATTATTATTTTAGAACAATTATGTAAACATTATTGTATTAGGAAGAGGGGAAGTAGCAGTTGATGTTATCATACGCCCCCAGCCCCGCCAATTGCAAATCCTGGGTGTGAAGAAGAATGTGTAAACACAGACCTGTTAACCAGTGGCGTACACAGTGTTAGAGGGTAGGCCGAGGACCCAATTTTGGTACAAATTAGCTTAAATAATACCATTCTCACCCTTAGAAATAAAATAAAAAACTCGGGGGGAGAAACCCCCGGACCACCACTTTTTAGGGGGCGTTGCTGATTTTTTATCTTTCTTATCCCCCTACTTCGAATCAAATTTCCAAATATTACAATAATTAACATATACTGGTGCAAATATGAAAATTATTATGTAAAAAGCCCTCCCCCCCCCCAAGCTCAAAATCCGAGGTGTGCCCCCCTGACAACAAGACAACTTATATCATTACGTACTTTATTAAAATAGAGGTAAACATATTTGGTATAAAAGTAGTTTATACTCATAAACATACAAAATATTATTGCTATAACAATTATTTCATATTATAAAACGTATAATCTTCCCTTTTAATAAACCATAAAAAATACTCTTTAAATAGTTTTTAGACATATTCAATACTTTTTTAAATAAAACTCTTAACTTTGAGGCGCTCCCACTCCCCCACTTCACAATTTTGCATATGACATTGATTTTTATCTGGATTCTATAGGTTCTTTTTTACAGAATAGTTACATACGTGTTCTATTAACGGGTCACATTATCTAAGGCAGTGGTTCTCAAACTGGGGTACGTGAGTAACTTTCAGGGGGGTACATGAGCATCTCTTTAAGGGAAAATGGGCAACATTACAAGAGAACCAAACGTGTTGGGGAATTTTTGAGAAGACCGAGGGAAATTCTCTCCTTTGATTGATTACCTGGTATTTTTAATTCGGGGAAAATTTATCGTGGGGGGTACCATAGATATTTTGTCATAACCAAGGGGTACAATATAAAAAAAGTTTGGGAACCACTGATCTAAAGCATTTCTCTCACAATAGACTGGATTTTCTGTGATGGGAAGATCGGTGTTCTATTGCAGGATGGGTGTATTGAGGGTGATAAACTATTTCAATCTCCTCCTCCACACAAATGCGGGTATACTTCCTCTAAATTCTACCTTCCTCATCCCTGCCCATTAAGGTAAATATGTGGATATGCCAAACAAGTAGTAAGATGCGGTATACAAACTAAATTAGTGGGATTAGTATGAGAGATGAAAAATAAATAATTTTACTCAGTAACCATGAAATTGCGGTCCTAAGCCGTCAGTGTTTCACTCTCTTCCGCTGGAGAAGGGGCCCGATGTTCCCCAAAAATTACTGGGATTAGTTTTTTAAATTGTGAACTTCTATCCCCCTTTCAATATTTTACTAAATTAATTAGGTGGGCGACTTAAGCCTGAAATGTACTTCACTTGTAAAATCAAAGTAAGCAATGAGTATTGATTTATTTTGTTGCAAAAGATTTAATTTTGGTGCTTTCGCTCCACTTTGAAACATGCACCAAATAAAGGATGGTGTAACTTTGTCGCGCTAATGTGGCATTTTTGTCAATGTTTCAGTAGCGGATTTAGGTTTGAGGACACCCTAGGCCCGAGACGATATGGCGCCCTTTTTTTTTTGTAACGGTATATATATATATATATATACACACACATATATGTGTGTGTATAAAATAATGAAAATTATAACAATAATAAAAAGAAATCTAATTCAGGTATAAATTAAACATTTATTTTTTAACATAACAATTAAATATAGAATTAATAATAAATTGCTTGTAATTAAAATACAAATTATTTTTATCTGATTAATCATATAATAAATTTTTTTCTTGCTTTCGTCCGTGCGAAAATATCAATGACCTCCTCATACTTAATTTCTTTTTGTTAGCTATTTCAAATTTTAGTACTTGCCTGATTAATTATTTTAACAAAGAAATTCTACCCTCAAAATGGTACTATGTTTCGATAGTAAGAGCGCAATAAAATAAACTTTAAAATTTGGTCTTACATTTTACAGAAAACCCAATCGATTTTTAATTTTTGTTATCTTAAAAATTTTGGCGCCCCTCAAAATTTGCTGCCCTAGGCCCGGGCCTCACGGGCCTAAGCCTAAATCCGCTACTGCAATGTTTGTGAATGTTTATTCCGCTTTCTCTCTTCAACTCTAAAATACTCTGAGCCTCTGGCTAGGAGTTATTAGTGCATGGGACTACATTATTATAATGAGCTTTGAATCCCTTGTCTTCTTCCGCCTTTCACATTGCACTTGAACTAAGAAGTTTCAAAATGAGATAGGTTTGAACAAACTTACTGACAACTAGATAATAATAAAAATTATTATTATTACTATTATTATAATGATGATGATGATGATACAACTTTAATGGGCAAATAGATGGAAATTATCTTTATTACGAAAATAGCCATCCATGAGGGCACATCTTTCAATTAAATGGAATACCTTGTTGAAAAATAGAACTTTGTCGCGGGAATTGAACCAGAGACCCTTGGTTTAGCATGTCACTGTTCTACCCCTGATCTATTCAGAGAGTCTGTGAGGGACGTGATAATTAATCGGCTACTTATATCTCTCATTGAAATACAGCCATCAGCTGCATCCCGGTGCACCGTTATGTCCGTGCTGAATATAATGTCCATCCAGTGTGTATATTGGCAGCCCTGTGCCATTAATGTTGTATGAGTGGCAGCAGTGGCTGTGATTCAACAATAGCTCCAAGTAGCGCCATAGACTGCCTTAAAACTCTGAGTGAAGAACCACCATAAGCACAAAAACATCCCTGATAGCTCAGTGGTAGAGCATTGGCGCACCGAGCCTGTGCTCAGGGGTAGTTTTTAATATATAATAATATTTAGCACCGTGTCTCACTACCCGTTCGAGTTATACGCTTTAAGTACTAATTACGCCAATGGAATAGGAATTGGGAAGGGTGAATTAGAGGAAGTGAACCCGCATTTGCGTGAAGGGAGAGTGGAAAACCATTTAAGAAAAACCACCCCCAGTTCACCCAACCGAGATTCGAACCTCGATCTCCCCGTCCTCAGAAGTCGAGCTCAACACGACAAGAGCGTTAGCCAACTACGCCACCGAGGCAGGTTGTAGTTTTTAAACTATATTTAATATAATGCTGGAAGTTAAAGTCTTTGACTTCTCTTATATTAACTAAAATGGGCAACTAAACAAGTTTAATTTAACTAGGGATGTGCGAAGCTACAAAATGTCAAAGTCGAAGCTCAAATCGTCTTCGATTAGACTTTGACACCCACAATAACCTTAGCACCTTAGGGACATTTTAAAGGAAGAATCGAACTTTCATATAATTTATAACGAAAATATTTGAAATATCTCAATAAATATGAGTTATTTCAACATAAATCATTTTAGAACAGCGACTAAACAGTGTTTTAAAACAGATTACCGATTAAATGACATATGTAACATAAGCGGAGATAAATTCATACATTTCAGCATACAATAATAGTCTCTAAATCTTTCTCTTTACCTAGATGCATTTCGGATAGTTTAAAACGTTTAGCAAAAAAACTCCTCTCTTCAACATCGATTTTGAATTTTCATCACATGTTTCAAGCTTTACTTCATTTCACTTCACATTTAAAAAGTGACCTTCGCATACTCTTATATAATTTAACAATTAAACAAATTACATACATAGAATTAAAGCTAAACACAAATAATATGACATCATAGAAATACAATACAAATAATACAGTGCATGTGCTAATTTAATCTTAACCCACATAAGATGTCACCTTTGAAATAGACTGGATTGCAGGTAACAGGGAGTTCATGGTTTGAATACCTGTTAGGTATGATGGTACTGAAGATGGTTTTTCCTAAATGTGTTTCTCTCTCTCTCCCCCCCCCCCCTACTTCAAAATTGGGGTAAATTTACTTCTACTTCCATTTTCCGAATCCTTACCTCNCAAATGTGGGTACATTTCCTCCTAATTCAATCTTCCTAATCCATACCTAATACTGGAAATACGTGGATAGCTTAAAGGTAGGCCTTCAGTAAGACGTAGTGAAACAGAAATAAAAATCCTAAGATGTTTTAACACACATCAGAAAGTGCCATACATTTTTCAATTTCATTACAGTTACATTATTTGTAAGTTTACTTTGTTTATAATGTTGTTTGGGCTAGTCCATTCATGAAAGATGCCAAAACAGTAACATAATTTGAGTAGTGATTATAATTATGAAGATTACTGGATAAAAAAGGCTCCGGGGTTCAATCCTCGGTCCCGGCACAGATTTATCTGATTACCAAACCCTTCCTTCACCTCTGACAAGACATCTTGCGAATGTGNATTACCAAACCCTTCCTTCACCTCTGACAAGACATCTTGTGAATGTGAGGAATGCCAGGCCTCCACCGTGGTTCGGATTCCACGTTAAACTGTAGGTCCTCCATTTCATCTCACAATCACCCTACCATTACACATTAGCGTAAGTGCGTATAACCTGAATGGGTAGTAAGACGCGGTGCTAATAATAATAATAATAATAATTACTGGATAAAATTGTATGTTCTTGTGATAGAATAGTGACATTATTATGATTATAGTTGGAGTGACTATATGAGTGGAAAGAGGGATACAAATAGTTTATGAGTCAGTGAGTGTAAAGTTTGTCTTTCTTCAAGTCATAGCAGTAGTTCATGGCACAGGACCCTTAGGTTAGTAACCAGGTGCTAGTGTCAAAAATACTAATCGTACATCCTTTATATGGAGGCTATTTGGAAAGAGAACCATGTCCTGATGATATAAAGTGATGGTGAGTAGAGTGTATGAGGATGTGGAACCAGTAGAGACTCTTAATCTAGCTTGAGCCCAACTAACCAAACACTGGTGACTGTTGGGATAATTCTCCTTATGGAAAAAATACCTACGGCCCAGGACCACAAGGTTAGTGGTCAGGTGCGCAGACCATTACATCACTAGAACGGTTGTTAAAAAAAAGCTGATTTAGATTGTTTAAATTTTAAGAACTAAGTTGATGTGGGCCTTAAACTGAAATTATCTTAGCTCTAAGAAATCAAGGCTAAATTATTCAACACATTTTTAAAATTGTATTAAAAAAATTAGATTAATCGACAGTGCAACCAAACGAGACTCAACTTGGATTAGATAATACCAGTAGACTTAGCAGGTAAGTAAATATAATTTCTAAATAGTTTATATTATTACTATCATCATCAAGATCAAAAGACCCGTCGTCATAAAGGCAGTTATTGGCGTCATAAAAACAAATATAAACTTATCACTGAAGGAAGAACATGGAAAGGAATGGAATGACAAAACAGATGAGGGCACGTCTGTGTGAGAGCGGGGTTGGAACTATGTGTGGTGAAACGTAAAAACAAACCTTTCTCGCACTTGGTGGACTACTTCTTTGACACACACTTGCATTTCCCCTCTCGCCGGCAGTATACTTATTTTTTAACACCACGTCATACTACCTGTTCAGGTTATACACCTATGTACTAATTGCACTAATGGGTTGGAGATTAGGAAGGCTTAATTAAGAGGAAGTGCACCAGTATTTGTGTGGGGGGAGAATGGAAAACTATTTAGTAAAAATTATCTTCAGCGCCCCTGAGCGGGATCGAGCCCCGATCTCTCCGTATTCGGCAGTCTAGTACAACATGATATTAGCGCAATGAAAGCTTGAAACAAGTGGAATACAACTAAGTTACTGTATGGCATAAATTAAGCACTAAGAATGTGTCAGATGTAGGCCTATTGGACACATTTTAAGACCAGATATATGACTCAATATTCGAAAAATCTACTTACCTCTCCCCCTACAGCTAATCCCCCTCCCAAAGTAGACTGCACCATTGAATAGAGGACCACTTAAGAGTCCCACCCACCTCACGGATAACACCAAACTTAGCTTAAGCCATGCTTGGTGAAGTTTTCTCTATACTTCTTTAAAAATCAATGGAATTAAGAATAGTGAAATCACTGTACCATATTTTTTAAAATAACACACGAATTGAAAAA
>CABEEJ010011611.1:0-10522 GCA_901482245.1 Timema douglasi | reverse complement strand
CGCCGCATATAGCCTCCAGGCAATTGTCACTATTAACAATAATCCTAGATTCAAACTTCCAGGAACACTCGTCGTTAATTGCTGTTCTACACGAGCGTATCTAAACTCCGCTTCCGGGCAGATGTCATATATTCTGTTTATTTTTAACCACCAAACTATCGCGCTGACTTACTTGTCAGACACCCACCCCAACCAGACGAAATAAACTCATCTGTGAAGTGATAACTACCATCCAAGAACTCCTGCCAGGAATATAGCCCTGTACTTTAATGCCGGTATAAGGACGCTCTAGGGCTGAATTAAGTAAGCACATATGAGGGGGTGTTACGGGGAGGGACGACTGTAATTAATGAATAAAAAACTAACCTATCCTGTGTCTAGACTAAACAGTGGTCTCCTGGGGTTAAAGTCAGGCGTGCTAACCACAGCTCTGGCCCTGGTGTTCCCGGGGAACTCACGCATCAGATGAAATGACTCTAGTGGGGCAACGAGCACATTCCGTGGAACTGTTCCACCCACGCCTCTGAGTGGGGCCCAGGAGGTTCTCTTGTGCAATCGTTCACGTTACGCCACTAGCATGTATGTTGGAGGGAGGGGGTAGTCGTCTCGTAATGCTACCTGGTGTGGTGAGATAGCTGGACTCACACTTGGAGGGTTGGCAGGTATAGTCGTCAGTAGATATCGCAACATACAGTCCAATCTTCGTAGGGATGGCCTTTTATCAAATACAAATATTGATCACACTTTACTGTATTATTATTTTATAAGTATTGTTAATATCTATCAAAAGTGACGGCTGCAGATAACATGGCTTGACGTATGAATACGTGAAAGTATATCTAGTAACTTTTCTAGCTGTTATATAAAGTTCTTCGTATGAAAACTGGACTGTATTTATTAGCAAAAACAAATAATCATTATTGCATTCATATCGTGAGATAGTATAGATCTGTGTTTAGCGTGCCTGAGTATTTAACTGGGTGGTTCCGGGTTTGAATGCTGGTCACGAATAAAAATGTTTCGCATGTAAATTTACTTTGACCCTTTTTATTTCTTAAGTGATTGTTAATGAGCTGAGCTCTATTTGGTTTATTGACCCTTATATTTTAATGATTTGTGACCGCTAGTTACTTTAAGTTTTGTTCGGTTTTTGTGAGTTTCATACTGGTAAGACTGCCTACACTGGTAATGTGAGGAGCGCTGATTGTAGAGGCAGGGATTCAGTTCCCGAACTTGTTAATTAAAAGTGTTTCCTCTAGTGAAAAAAAATGTGTATAATATTATTATTTTCCACAGTCACATTCGATAATATACACTACTTTCATAAATATAATTGAATATAAGAATGACTCACACCTGTTAATGATAATAAACAAAACAATTGAAATCAATCTCAGCTTTATATATTTATTTATTTTTATTATCTAGCACCGCGTCTTACTACCCGTTCGGGTCACACGCACTTACGCTAATGTGTAATGGTAGGGTGATTGCGAGATGAAATGAAGGACTTACAGTTTAACGTGGGATCCGAACCACGGTGNATTTTTATTATCTAGCACCGCGTCTTACTACCCGTTCGGGTCACACGCACTTACGCTAATGTGTAATGGTAGGGTGATTGCGAGATGAAATGAAGGACTTACAGTTTAACGTGGGATCCGAACCACGGTGGAGGCCTGGCATTCCACACATTCACAAGATGTCTTGTCAGAGGTGAAGGAAGGATTTGGTAATCAAATAAATCTGTGCCGGGACCGAGGATTGAACCCCGGACCCTCCAGCACAGAAGTCTGACACCTTACCCCTAGACCGCCAGGTCACCCTATTTTCGTTATAAATAATATATATATAAGATGTATATGTTAAATTATTTAATGGAATATTTTTTGTTATCATGAAGAGTTTCCTTTTACTAAACAAATAAGAACATATTTAAAACCAAGCTAGTTCACAAATTTCACTATTTTATACGGTAATAAAACTGATGTCACAACTAAGCAAAATAAATATCTAAATTTTGTTACAATTATAACAAAAATTAGTTATACTATATACTCTTATAATCTGAAGGAATATTTATAACTTTTTTTTTGTTGATCATAAATTTAAAATTTTAAGTTTAAACGTTGGTTGAAATTGGAGTAACTTTTGATAGTGGAAGTTCCCATTTTATTATTTATTATTTTGGAGATTAAAGTTGTTAATTGCATAAGATGTATTTGATTAAGAATTTGTTTATTGTAGCTATTAATGAAAAGGTTTGATGTCACCTATAGTTAAAACATCTCTTGCAGATATAATTATAAATTCTGGTAGTGCCAACAACACTGAAGATGGTGGCTTGAAACAACACATGGAAAATGTATTGATATGTTAACTATTTGTATAGTTAAAATAGTGTCGGAACTCTCTAACATTCATTTCCCGGAGTTCTTCTGTCTTCGAGTTAACGTTATCAATCTGTCTTCTGATAGCAACAAATATTTTAAGTATATAATTGGATTTTTCTAGCCTTTCTAATCATATTGAACAAACGCTTTACTAGGAGGTCCTCGAGCTTATTTTTCCAAACCATTGACGTCACTTCCGCTTCTGATATCATAATTTCAATAATTCTAAAATACAGAAAAAGACAAAATTATGGAGCAGCTTATAAAGAGCTCATTAAAATTACTGGTAAATATATAAAATGTAAATGTGTAATGGTAGGGTGATTGTGAGATGAAATGGAGGACCTACAGTTTAACGTGAGATCCGAACCACGGTGGAGGCCTGGCATTCCTCACATTCACAAGATGTCTTGTCAGAGGTGAAGGAAGGGTTTGGTAATCAGATAAATCTTGGCCGGGACCGAGGATTGAACCCCGGCCGCCAGCATAGAAATCTGACACCTTACCCCTAGACCACCAGGTCACCCGATATAAATAACTTTAATAGCTATCATTGGTATTGCAGCGAAACAAATGGCAATGTTCCGGATTCGATTCCGATACCTCTGTGTAATTATTACTATACTATAAAACCACATTGCTGACTCACTCATTGACATTAATATTTACCCACTTCAAGATGAGATAGAAACTTTAAATTTGGAAAACTTATAGCTTCTAGCCTGTAACCGACGGGAAAATTTCAAAAAGGTTTTTTTTAATGTTAACCACAAAAAAAAATTCAAAATGGTGGAGTAACTTTAAAGTAGGTGCGAACCTTTCTTTGGAGGTCTCTTGTGGCTAAACGGTAAGACCTATCAAAAAACGGCTCTGGAATTACATTAGTTCACATCCACTTGCAAAAACAAACTCACGGGGGGGGGCTTGAGGGTGGAGCTCCCAACGAGCTAAAGCGAGTTTTTCAATATATAATTACACAGAGGTATCGGAATCGAATCCGGAACACTCCCTACTGTTTCTCTGCTATACCAATGATAGCTATTAAAGTTATTTATAATCCTGGTCTTTATCATAAAGTCATATATAATACAATCTTTTATTACTGCGTCTTACTACCCATTCGTGTTTTAAACATATGTGCTAGCTACGCTAGTGTATTAAGTATGAGGAAGGTTTAATTAACTTAAAGTGTAGTCCGCACTTGCGTGGAGAGAGAGAGCGTAAACCCGTTTAGAGAAAACCACCGTCAGTACACCAGACCAGGATTCAAACCCGCGATCTCCCCATCATACTTAGTCCAGTCTATTCTGAGAACGACACCTTAGACCATTCCACCACTGTTGCGGGTAGTACGAGTGTTAACTAACAAGTATGTGATCCAGGTGAAAAACCACCAAAGTTAGCTTTGATGTTGTCCACATCACAGGGTTTTGTAGAGAAGTTCAGTGGTCTGGAAAACTCCGGTCTGGGTCTGGTTCAGACACTGGGCTGTCATCACATGACAGAGATCGTTGACCTCAGCATATTACTGAGTGCGAAGTAAAGTGGGCTTGGGAAAATTCACATAAAATCTCACTCAATCAACAGCAAGTTATAGAGGGAACAAAATTAGAAAAAAACTAGTTTTACTAAATAATTCTCAAGCGGTATAGGAAGGAAGTTTTGAAAGAAAGAAAAAAAGCCCACATGAATAAGAAAATATCAAATAATACGATAGTAAACGTTCTTTTAATTTGACTATACCTGCTTCGGTGGCTGCATAGCGCGGTGATCGAGTTTCGAATCTCGGTCGAATATACCGAGGTTGATATTTTTTAAATGGTTTTCCCCATTTACCTCCACGCAAATGTGGGTACACAACCTTTAAATATAACCTTCCTACTCCCTAAAATCATTAGTGTAATTGGAGACCTGGTGGTCTAGGGGTAAGGTGTCGGACTTCTGTGCTGGCGGCCGGGGTTCAATCCTCGGTCCCAGCACAAATGTATCTGATCAGCAAACCCTTCCTTCACCTCCGACAATAAATCTTGTGAATGTGTGGGGAATGGCAGGCCTCCACCGTGGTTCGGATTCCACGTTAAACTGTAGGTCCTCCATTTCATCTCACAATCACCCTACCATTACACATTAGCGTAAGTGCGTATAAACCGAACGGGTAGTAAGACGCGGTGCTAATAATAATAATAATTAGTGTAATTAGTGCATAATCGTATAAACCAAACGGGTAGTAAGACGCGGTGCTATAAAAAAATAGACTTTAAAGATATTTTTTTCCATATGGATTTAACTCCAAAAAAAAACTCTCACTAAAATCGCTATAACTTTTAAAATACTACGAATTAAATTCCTAAAATGTGCATAGATTATATATTTATGACCTTAAACTATAATTCAAGATCAGAAATAAAAAATATTCTAGAAAATAATTATTCCGGTGCTTCTTTTCCCGCAAGAGAGTCGTGGCACAGAGATTCTCCTACCCCAGAATGTTGACGTCCACCACTTTCCTTATGACGTCAGGAGCATGTTATTACACCGTCCATACATTAACCCACTAACGTAAATTAGATATAAAATACAGCCACGCTAGTGAAAGTTATAAACGTTTATATGATAGTCTCTGAATTAAATTATTATATTTAAAACCTAATGTTACAATCTATTTGGTAAAACAAGAGATATTAATTACTATGGAACAAGAGGGTCGTTTTATGAAATTTGGACTTCTCCTTTAGATATGTTTTAACATAAAAATTGTATGCCCATCCAAATATTTTTTTAATAATCAAAATAAGTTGGAGATCTCAATGAATCATTTGTCTCATAGAATATTTCTATGTTTCAATTTTTTTTAATGTATGAACGAGGTTACAGGATTAATCTTTCTACCTCAGTTCTAGAGTTATGCACGTTAAGCCAAAGGTCCTGGGATATATTCTCATGTCTTGGTGTCATTTTAAAATTATACTTACTCTATGGTATTAGAATCTTGAAATTTCATTGATATAATTACAAACGTACGCCACCTATCCCTATCTTGAACTAGTTGTATCATGCCATTTCATCACAACCAATCTCTTTATCGAGCTAGTTTATCCAATCCACCTCATTACACCCAATCCCTATCTTGAACTAGTTCTATCCATGCAACTACATCACAACCAATCTCTATATCGAGCTAGTTTATCCAATCCACCTCATTACACCCTATCCCTATCTTGAACTAGATCTATCCATGCAACTTCATCACAACCAATCTCTATATCGAGCTAGTTTATCCAATCCACCTCATTACACCCTATCCCTAACTTTTGATAGTTCTACCCTGTACACCTCAGTACACCCTATCCCTAAATTTAGGTTGTTCTACCCAGTCTACCTCGTTACACCCTACTTCCTTCAGGTCCATTCTAATGTTATCCTCCCATCTAAGTATTGGTCTTCTCAACGGTCCCTTCTTATTGGTCATACCAATCAATACCCTGAACAAGGTTATAGCTTCTTCCGTGTCCTGAAAACCGTATCCTGCGAGATTTTACCACCATAACGATCATTTTTAACTATTTATCCAAAGAGTATTTATGATCGGTGCATAATCCGTGACAATTGTTAATTTCAACATAATTATTGTTTTAATAGATGATCTCATTGGTTTCAAAGCTATTTAAAGCCGGTGCGATTCTACAAATGTTTCTTAAACGGAGGTATAGACCTGTAATATTTCTCTCCCTGTGTATTATTATATACTTCCAATTTCCGAGAAATCGTCATGTTAAACATGGAGACGAAAGTCGGCGTGTTAAAACAATACAGCCAGGAGTATTAGTTTGTAGAAGCCAACACATTCTCGCCAATTACACCCCAGACTGTTGTAATATGGACACCGAGATCTGTATCCCAGACCGAACGCTCGACAAATATCGCCAGCAAGATGTAATCCTCTTACAAAGTTGAACTTTGTCGCCATATCTCAACCCTGCTACCCTCGCTCTGTGGGTTGGCATTGCTTGCAGATAGCTTCAAGGGTAAGGCGGGATTGTAAGTCTGTTCAAATGCAACCTATGGCCGCATTGCCGTATCAACAACCTTCTTAAGGCAACGGTAGCCGGGTTAAAATTATGGTACTTACATTTCAGCAGTCAAAATTTCTAACCTGACAGACAATAAACAAATGTAAAAGGTTGATTTTTCTGACGAATAAACTTTTGGAACACCTTTTAGAAAATATAACATTGATGACGTCTTAATATATTAGTATTGTTATTTTATAAATATTGATAAGCCCTATCAATAGTGATGATAGTAGTAATAATAATAATATTTCACGTCTGGGCTACATAACTCGTAGCCCAGAAGTGTAAATATTATCCAGTACTAATGTACCGTTTTCCAGGAGACGCCCGAATGTACTAATAGTACTTCCTTTAGATGGAGGCTCTTTCCCTGTCCCTATGGGATGAGGTGATAGTGGGTATGAGGGAGATAGTGAGTATGAGGGAGATAGTGAGTATGAGGGAGATAGTGAGTATGAAGGTGATAATAAATATGAGGGTGATAGTGAGTATGAGGGTGATAGTGAGTATGGAGTGATAGTGTAGTATGAGGGTGATAGTGAGTATGAGGGTGATAGTGAGTATGAGGGTGATAGTGAGTATGAGGGTGATAGTGAGTGTGAGGGTGATGGTGAATATGAGGTTGTGGAACCAGTGGAAAAACTTAAACCTAGCTTACGTGTAACCAATCAAACCCCGGTGACCGTTGGGATCATTACCCTGTCGTAAAAATACACAAGGTACCAACCGGGAATCAAACCCGGGACCCATAGGCTCGTAGCCAGGTGCACTGATCGTTACACCACAGGGCCGGTTCTCAAAATTGATATTTACATATTATATAGCTTGAAGTATGAAAATATCAAAATGGTGTTAGTATATTTCATAACCGTTAAAAATTGTGTCTTGCCATCTGATTATGACTAGTGTCGTATTTAACATCCAGATAGGGTTAATCGTAATATGATCCGACTCTATTGTGTTTTACCCGTTTCGGTGGTCACACAGTCTAAAGCGTGGCTCTCTCAATAGACTAGACTGCAGATGTGGTCCCGGTTGGGCGCACCGAGAGTGGTTTTCCTAAAATGGTTACTCACTCTCTCTCCATGCAAATGTGAGTGCACTTTTTTCTAAATTCAACCTCACTAATCCATAACTCATTAGAGAAACCAGTACATAGGTGTATAATCCGAACGGGTAGTAATACGAGGTGATTAAGTAAAGTGTTTTGTTTAGTTAACTTTGCTGATGACCAAGAGTTGGATTGGAGTGATTTTGTAATTGTGATATATATATGACTCTGATGTTCCCATATTATCTCAACACTAATTCGGGTACATTTTCATTAAACAATCTTCCCTACGCCTACATTATATATGATTATGTTAATAATTCTTATATTCAAAGTACGAGTAATCATCTTCCTTTTAGGTGACCTGGCGGTCTAGGGGTAAGGTGTCAGACTTCTATGCTGGCGGCCGGGGTTCAATCCTCGGTCCCGGCACAGATTTATCTGATTACCAAACCCTTCCTTCACCTCTGACAAGACATCTTGTGAATGTGAGGAATGCCAGGCCTCCACCGTGGTTCGGATTCCACGTTAAACTGTAGGTCCTCCATTTCATCTCACAATCACCCTACCATTACACATTAGCGTAAGTGCGTATAACCCGAACGGGTAGTAAGACGCGGTGCTAACCATAATAATCTTCCTTTTCGTATATAGTATGTTATGTCAGGAGCGTCACGCGATATCTACCGCGCGCTCAGAGCTGAAAGTTAAAACAATAGGAAATACTGTGCCCGAATGTTTGCGGCTTGAAGCCTAATTTTGAAATTTTTCATTATTAAAAACCGAGTCGGAAACAAAGAAATATTTTTTTCAGCTCCATGCGTGTGTTAGATATTACGCAATGCTAATGACAGACAAAGAAGATAGCAGATGGATTGAAATAGATTATAATGCCCCGAGCAACACCTGTTACTTCAGTTAGTCTTTTATAAAAAAATATTGTGTTCGTAAATCATCCACATCTACACTAATATTATAAAGAGGAAAGATTTGACTTTTTGTTATTTTGTTTGTAATGGATAAACTCAAAAACTACTGGACCGATTTAAAAAACTTCTTTCTCCAATATAAAGCTACATTATCAGCGAGTAGTATGGGCTATATTTTATTTTGAAAATTTAATTTATTCCTCAAAAAAAATGTCGATAGTCACTCATATTTTATGGTAGAGTCTATGTTGATTCTTCAATATGTGTGTTGAAAATAAAAATGGGGGGGGGGGTCTAGTTATTAATAACCTCAATCTGATTGCTGCCATTCATATAACTTGACGTATGAATACGTGAAANGGGGGTAAGGGTCTATTTTTCAATATATTGTAAGTCATGTAGCTACTTAAACACGGGTCTATGTCAATACATGACTCATTATTTTACCACAATGCCTTAATACCCATTTGGGCTATATTTGTACCTTAAATACGCAGTATTTTATTATTATTATTATTTATCACCGCGTCTTACTACCCGTTCGGGTTATACGCTTTAAGTACTAATTACGCTATTGGATTATGTATTGGGAAGGTTGAATTAGAGTAAGTGAACCCGCATTTGCGTGGAGGGAGAGTGGAAAACCATTTAGGAAAAACCACCCCTGGTTCACCCGACCGAGATTCGAACCTTGATCTCCCCGTCCTCAGCAGTCGAGCTCAACACGACTAGCGCGTTAGCCAACTACGCCACCGAGGCGGGAGCTAATGCAGTAGAAATTAGGAAAGTATATTTTTTTTAATAAATCCGAATTTTCGTGGAGATAGAATGGGTAATAAATAATTTGTGGAAAAAAAACACCCTAAGTTCACCTGACCGGGATTCAAAACCTGACCTTCCTGTCATTAAGTGACGTATCAGATCATGCAACTACTCATATGGGTAGACGACTTACAAACTTGCTTAGGGTAGAAACACCTTAAACCTAGTCCTTCTCTCCAGGAATTGTAATTGTTGGTTAATAAAATAAAACTTGAAGCGTTATCAAACCAAGGGTTATATTGTTTGTTGTGACGTCCTGTGACATTTAACAGAGCTGAGGTCCTGGTATCCCTTCGATAAATTCTAGAAAGGGCTAACTATTTAATTACTGTTGAAACTCGCCCTGAAACATTAACATGGGGATGCACGATACTTAAAGTTAGAACGTGGGTCAGAGCATAAACTTATTAATGATCATTTGTCCTGTAAACAAGCTGAAGTCGCTGGACGCGATGCATAGAGGCGGGTGTTAAACGGATTTAATTACCTTTTATTAGCTATTGGGGTTTATTTGACTGCTATGAACATGTTATTAGAGCTCATTAGTATGGATATTGCTATTAAAACCTATTTAATTAGCTTAACGATGTTGTCAACCATTCACGTGGCAGGAAGCCAAGCTAGGATTACCAAATGTTAATGGATTAGGATTGATTTTTTGTCACCACGTCTCCCTACCCGTTTGGGTTACAAGTATTTCTACTGATTATACTAATGTGTTGGGATGAGTAAGGTGGAATTTAGAGGGCCTGTATCCGCATTTGCGTGGCGGTAGAGTGGAGTAAATCATTAGGAGACATCACCTTTGTTATTTGGCTGGGGTTAAACAAGAGAAGACAATACCGAAGCTTTATATTAGACTCCACCGATATTCGATCGAGGTGTTTGACATCATCTGGGACACAGCACCTCAACGATTATGGTCTTGGCCGAGGTTGATAGTGTTAACCAAACTACAGAACAGACCGAGGAAATTAAGAGATACTATATCGAGATAATTGTGTATAACATATTGATTATGAGGGTAATACAGCCCGCATTAAACAACTGTAAGACATATAGTAAGAAATCTATCTCACGGCGTCGGTGTTTTAAATATATAATACCTAGTCTCCTGTATATTAAGATAATACCACCAGAAACACACAACTGTAAGACATATAGTAAGAAATCTATCTCACGGCGTCGGTAGTTTAAATATATTACATTGTCTCCTGTATATTATGATAATACAACTAGAAACACACAACTGTA
>CABEEJ010011610.1:0-10525 GCA_901482245.1 Timema douglasi | reverse complement strand
CTAATCCATTAGAGTAATTAGTACTTAAAGCGTATAACCCGAACGGGTAGTAAGACGCGGTGCTAAATATTATTATTATTATATTTCACAAATTACTATTCAGAATCCCTCCAAATATCCAAATTAGTTTTATTTTACACTTAAATATTATATTAAGAATTTTTTTCATAAAGTTTAAACAAACATATAATAAGGAATTCTATTCAAATTTTTCACACTTTCGTAAATTAGTTAAAATTACTTTGATTATAGACAGAGACAATTGGATGAAATCAATGGAAAATAGTATCAAAAGTAAAACCAAGGATATTTGGAAATTTGTTAAAAATAATAGTGTTAATAAAGTTTCCCCATAAAGCATAGAAATTAATGACCAGATTATTACGGATCCTTTATTAATTGCTAATTAGTTTGGGAGCTAATTTCACTCAGTTTATAATTCAGCCAGTCCTGTCTTACAAGCGGATTAACTTCGGTCCAGTGCGACGCTGGCCTAAGGACTAACTGTAGACTGGTGATTGGTTTAGAGCGTGTCACGTGGTCGTACTTCTGTCTCTGGTTCGATCCCCGGAGCTTACAGATTCTTCTGTGAAGCGGTGTTGTCTGTAACGGAGGTCAACCTCAGGCTCGTGAAGACAAAGTGAGGAGTTACTTGAATAAATAAGTAGCAGCTCTGGTCTAAAAAACTGAGATTAACGTCGGTAGTGCTTACAGTGCAGACCGCATGACACCTTCTAACCACAAATGTTGACACTATCTTCACTTACATACGGCGACCGCTCGGTCGTTACAGCTGGCTTGTGGGATGACACTATGGAGGGAGCCAAGCTGCTACTTATCGTTCTTTTGATTTAACAATTACCCGTTCCAGTGGCCGCATGGGCTAAGACGTCACTCACGTGTTAGATTGGACCACCGATGACAGGGAAATCTATGCTCGAATCCCGTCCGGGTGTATTGAAGGGATTAGTACAAAATAATTTTCCATTTTCCCTCCAATCAAGTGTGGATACACTTCCTCTGAATTCAGCCTTTCTCCTCTCTACTCCATTAGTGTAATTAGTAAGTATGCGTATAACCTAGAGCTTTAGTAAGGCGCGGTGCTAAAAAAAATAGAATTAGCAAATTTTAAAAGGACGGCTTCAGCCCAAAGTTTTAATTAAAATGATTATTTTCGGTAAAATAGTGTTTCCGATACATTACCTTTAGTGTCGTCCAAAACATTGTTTGATATTTAAAAACAAAATCATATTTTGACTTAGTCTCTTTCTAAATGAACAGATCCGATCATTATCCAAAAACTTGACCAAAAAACTATTATTCATACATATATATATATATATATAATTTTATTTGAAGACTCTGCCAAGTGTCGGCTAAACACTGTCTGGGAATATTTCGTCGTATGGAACTTTATCAAATATCGGGCCGATGACCTGTTTCAAGAGAGAATCTAGGGCTCCAGAAAATAAAGGTTCAAAATCCTTCACTAGCTCCTTCCAGTTTTCTTCGAGGAAGAGATTGGTCGTTTCACCTGATTGGACAAACAATGAAGGAGAGATTAACTACAGCTTCACCGACATACACCATTGCATTAATCTCTCTCTCTTTCTCTCTCCCTCTCTCTCTCTCTCTCTATATATATATATATATACATACACACATATATATATATATATACATACACACACACATATATATATATATATATATACATATATACACACACACACACACATACACACATACACATTCAAGGTGTCCTCAAACTTCACGAATAGTTTGTTTGACCCATAAGTCATTCAAAATCTTTAAAAACGTACATCTGAAAAACTATGCTAATATCATTAAAATGTGTTCAAAGAGGGTGACCTGGTGTTCTAGGGGTAAGGTGTCAGACTTACGTGCTGGGATTCTGGGGTTCAATCCTCGGTCCCGGCACAGATTTATCTGATTACCAAACCCTTCCTTCACCTCTGACAAGACATCTTGTGAATGTGTGAAATGACAGGCCTCCACCGTGGTTCGGATCCCACGTTAAACTGTAGGTCCTCCATTTCATCTCACAATCACCCTACCATTACACATTAGCGTAAGTGCGTAGAAACCGAACGGGTAGTAAGATGAAATAATAATAATAATGTGTTCAAAGTTTCGGTGTACAGCACTGGGAGAGCAGAGTTGTGCAAGCATACGTGTACAACAGGTTGCATAGGAGCTAGGTGCGTGGAACTGCACACCTCGACATCTTGGAGCACAACAGAACTTACCACAATTAATAGTAAACAACACCAGTCCATCTAGAAATGGGAATACGTTCTGAGGGTCATCATTAACGGTCCTACACCACAGAAAGTGCTTGCCATAATTACACGCGCAGTTCCACGGGCCTGACTCCTATGCTACCTGTTGTACACGCATGCTTGCACAGCTTTGCTCTCCCAGCGTTTAACGCTGAAACTTATAACACAACGTAATGGTATTGGCATAGTTTTCCGGATGTAATTGTATGGGGATTTTGTATTACTTTTGGTTCAAAAAAGCTGTATGCGTGGTTTGGGCCGTGAGTTTCCGAACACCCTGTAAATAAGGCAGATTTGTATAGTGAGACACGGTGAATATATATATATATATATATATATATTTATTTATGTATTTAGAGGAAGTGTACCCGCAATTGTATGAAGAAAGAAAGTGGGAAACCATTTCTCAAAAAAACAATCTCAGAACACCCAACCGGGATTGAAACACTTATCTCCTCATCTTCGGCATTCCAGTATATGGCAAGAATAACGCCTCAGACCATGCAGCCAATGAAGTGAGCCAAAAAATAATGTTGATCAGGATTTCAAAATATTTATTTTTATTTATCAATTTTTTTGTCCCTCGCTTCTTTTTTCAATCCTCCCTTAAGCTCCCACGATACACCTGCTCACCTCACAACGCGGCATTTCGGTTTCAAACGCAGGTCCAAGAGGTCACTCTCGCAATATATTGGACTGCCGATGAACGTTAGTTGGGGGGTTCGAATCTCTGTCTGGGTGAACTGAGTTTACTCTATAAATGATTTTCAACTTTCCCTACCAGAAAACACTAGTACATTTCCTCTATATCCGACCTTCCTCCACCCTAACAAAATATCTCGTGGTTGTAGAACTCGTTCCAACAGCCTGCTGGTTGTGGTGCTAAAGAAAAGTAGAGGATTATTATAATTCCAGTTGTATTAGGAGAACAGAAACTGTGAGGAGTATCTGAACAAGTTCCTCACCTAGTACATTCTCACCGTTGAAAAGGTTGTATTAGGAGAACAGAAACTGTGAAGAGTACTGAACAAGTTCCTCGCCTAGCACTTTGTCACCGTTGAAAAGGTTGTATTAGGAGAACAGAAACTGTGAGGAGTACTGAACAAGTTCCTCACCTAGCACTTTGTCACCGTTGTAAAGGTTGTATTAGGAGAACAGAAACTGTGAGGAGTACTGAACAAGTTACTCACCTAGTACTTTGTCACCGTTGGAAAGGTTGTATTAAGAGAACAGAAACTGTGAAGAGCACTGGACAAGTTCCTCACCTAGTACTTTGTCACCGTTGAAAAGGTTGTATTAGGAGAACAGAAACTGTGAAGAGTACTGAACAAGTTCCTCACCTAGTACTTTGTCACCGTTGAAAAGGTTGTATTAGGAGAACAGAAACTGTGAAAAGTACTGAACAAGTTACTCACCTAGTACTTTGTCACCGTTGAAAAGGTTGTATTAGGAGAACAGAAACTGTGAAGAGTACTGAACAAGTTACTCACCTAGTACTTTGTCACCATTGAAAAGGTTGTATTAGGAGAACAGAAATTGTGAAGAGCACTGAACAAGTTACTCACCTAGTACTTTGTCACCGTTGAAAAGGTTGTATTAGGAGAACATAAATTGTGAGGAGTACTGAACAAGTTCTTCACCTAGTACTTTGTCACCGTTGAAAAAGTTGTATTAGGAGAACAGAAACTGTGAAGAGCACTGAACAAGTTACTCACCTAGTACTTTGTCACCGTTGAAAAGGTTGTTATTAGGAGAACAGAAACTGTGAAGAGTACTGAACAAGTTCCTCACCTAGCACTTTGTCACCGTTGAAAAGGTTGTATTAGGAGAACAGAAACTGTAAAGAGTACTGAACAAGTTCCTCACCAAGCACTTTGTTACCGTTGAAAAGGTTGTATTAGGAGAACAGAAACTGTGAGGAGTACTGAACAAGTTCCTCACCTAGTACTTTGTCACCGTTGAAAAGGTTGTATTAGGAGAACAGAAACTGTGAAGAGCAATGAACAAGTTCCTCACCTAGCACTTTGTCACCGTTGAAAAGGTAGTATTAGGAGAACAGAAACTGTGAAGAGTACTGAACAAGTTACTCACCTAGCACTTTGTCACCGTTGAAAAGGTTATCTATATGGAGGTAGGCACGGGTGACGTAGAATTTAGGAACGTCACTGCCGATCACCCGCCAGTACTCTTTGCCGTTGTCCTGCTTGTACTTTTCCATGTACATTTTGAAAGTCTCAGAAGAGTTAACTAGAACAGGACGGGTCCAACGTCTTACATCACAAGGGGCAGAGTTGACTATCAGTTTGTACCGAGGGCCGGATATATATATATATATTTAGTAACTCCCTCAACTTAATATAGGCCTACAAACAACTCTTAAATCGGGGATCTCCAACACGCGGCCCACAGGTTCATGAACAATACAACAATATGTCAAGAGAGAAAATTACAAATACAGATATATATATATATATAAAATTAATATTAAAAATCAAATAATAAAATGTATACGTATTTAATTTACGTATTTTACATTTTTTATAAACGATTATTGTCTTATGAGTTTTATTACAAATGTGCTTAGAACTGGAAAATGACATCTCCAGTAGACAAGACAAATCGTGGACCCTTGGTTTTCTTTACCTACATTACCATTTCAAGCCTGTGGCAGTTTTTTATTCAAGCCATATATTTTCCATTACCGTCCTGCTAGAACTGTCGTAGCTTCATATGCCTTATAATCTAACTTAAGACTAGGACAGGCACAACATCCAGTCCCCGGTCGTTAATTTATTAACGGGAAAGAATAAACCTATATATTTATCAATGATAAATGTTCGTCCATGCCAGGAGTCAAACTCGTGACCCTTAGCTCAGTAGGCAGGCAGGCTACCGACTGAGATAAGGTGTCGGGTTAAATCGTTCTACCCCCTGCTGTGAAACAACATATACCATCCTTCATTAGAAATCCTAATCCCTAGTGTGATTATAAATGTATAAAAATGAGATGATACGAATTTACTTTCAATAATTATTTTATAAATTGTATTTTTGTTCGTAGAATCTTTCAAGTTTTAATGACAGAAATTTATTAATCTCCCGAAAATGTATTGTTATTATTATTATTATTATTATTATTAGCATCGCGTCTTACTACCCGTTCGGGTTATACGCACTTACGCTAATGTGTATTGTAGGGTGATTGTGAGATGAGATGGAGGACCTACAGTTTAACGTGGGATCCCGACCACGGTGGAGGCCTGGCATTCCCCACATTCACAAGATGTCTTGTCAGAGGTGTTGAAGGAAGGGTTTGGTAATCAGATAAATCTGTGCCGCGACCGAGGATTGAACCCCGGACCCCCAGCACAGAAGTCTGACACCTTACCCCCTAGACCGCCAGGTCACCTAAAATGTATTATGAAATATGAACAAACACACTTTCACAAAACCAATTTGCATTATAAATATGTATTTCTATATATTTTTATCACTAAAAAATCCTAGTAAAATAAAATTATGATCTTATTTTAACAAACATATATTTTATTTGAATCATTAGCTTGTTCACATCTGCCATCTAGTGCTTCCTTTTAACGTTATCTCCAGGATACTGCGATAACTCTATCCTCAGTGATCGTGGGCCGTGTTTGGCCCGCAGGCCGCCAGTTAGAACATATTGAACTAGAACCTAAACAGAGACGTTATCTCTCTGTCTCATTCACATATATCCGTGATTTACCATCAACATCAGTGTTTATCAACATCACTTTGTTAACGGCACATTGGGCGTGCAAGTTGGCGGCACTATTAGTGACCCGGGCACACCGATATACGAATACAATCTTATTATTATTATTATTATTATTATTATTATTATTATTATTAGCACCGCGTCTTATTACCCGTTCGGGTTATTCACACTTACGCTAATGTGTAATGGTAGGGTGATTGTGAGATGAAATGGATGGACCTACAGTTTAACGTGGGATCCGAACCACGGTGGAGGCCTGGCATTCCTCACATTCACAAGTTGTGATTAATACACGTCTTGTTAGAGGTGAAAGAAGGGTTTCGGATACAATCCTCTCAATGTTTGTTATATTTTTTAAAAATTAATTTAACGTGCACCTACTAAACCGAATGATCAAATCAGCACACGACTGATAAATTTAACTTAAATCTAGAACAGACACAACACCCAGACCCACTGCCATTGATTCATCACTGTGAAAGAGAAACCCCACTAATGGTACAGTTTTCGGCCATACCGCGGCATTGAATCCGGGACTCTTACACTCTACGGACTGAACCAAGGTGTCGGGCCTTAGCAGTTGAACGGAAAATGCTTGCGTTTGTCCTCTTTCCGACAACGATTTACACTCCTGTGCGAGGCCTTTCGCCAACGGAGCTACTCAAATAGGACTACAAAATGACGCGAGTAAAACCTAAACTACCAACCAGTAGATTGAGCGTCACCGCGGATGTATTTCATCAGCGGCCCTCACACTGGGCTACGAGGGATATAGCACAGACACGCAACACATATATAAAATATTGAAAATAGTGTTGAGTCATATATATATATATATTTATATAAACTTATTAAAAAGATTGATCCTTAATTGTTGGGACTAATTAATTGATACTTTAAAAAGTGGTCCGGTAGTTCACCTATTTAAAAAAAAAAAAATTTGATCGAAATCCAACTGTTAGTTTACTAGTTATATGGGACAAACTTGCTTAGTGCCCTGTTATGTATTCTCTGTTGATATTGACTACACGGACGTCGTGTGGGTTGCGTCTGATTTCATCTCACGGCGCTTCGACCAGTGATCCAAGCTAACGACTATTTAAAAAAACTTTCTCTTGCCGGGCGCGTAACGGCAATGACACAACCCCAAGGGCTAGAGCCTTTTAGTGAGCAGGCCAGCCACATACATATAACGAGTTATTTATTTTAGTTAATTGAAATATTCTATTTTTGAGAATGTATGATTTATAAACGATGAAGATAAACCATTTACCTATAATTGGGTGAAAGAGTAGAATATTAAGGCCCTTGTCCCTGTCGAGTCTAAAACCTATTTTATGGGAGTGTGAGCGGGAAGGTGAAAGGCGTGGCGTGGCTTCACAACTGACAAAAGTATCCTTCCGCACCAACAAGAACACATGGAGCACGGAAAAAGTAGATGGCGCTAGCTACTGGACCGGTCTAGTGGAAAAAATCTTACGTTTGTAAATGTAAGTTTTCTCGAGGACGAGTGAAATTGTTATGTTCATATTTTCAACACCCCTTCTAAGATAATGTATCGATGTTTATTAATTGTTACATTTTCTTATTTTTTGTTATGAAGCCGGCAGTTTTATATTGAAAAACGTCAAATTTATTGATATTTTATCAGTGATAAAATTATAGAGGAGGTCTGTATATAAAAAGTATACTTAATCGACACGCTTCTCTTCTTGAACAAACCGTTTCCGAAAATAATATTGCAAAACAATATAAATTATTGGAGTTAACAGTTTGTTCCCATGGCTCTGCATTTCCACGCCAAATACAAGGGCCAGTCGCCTTAAATAAACTAAGTACAATACGTGAAATAATATATTATCTCTACAGTGAAACAAAGTAAAAATAATTGTTTTTAACACCGAGACTTAAGGCTGTTAGGGATGAGGAATATGGCATTTAGAGGAAATGTACCCGAGTTTTCGTGGAAAGAGTGGGAAACAATTTATAAAAAATACTACCTTGAAAGCACCCAACCTGGATCGAACCACAATCTTCCCGTCATCATCAGCAGTCCAGTCTATTTCTAAAGTAACGCCTTAGACCATACGTACACCGAAGCGGGTATTAAAAATATTTAAATCAGATAATATGGGAGTTACTTTTTTACTACACAAAAATCGCTTAGGTGGCCGCATGGTTTAAGTCGTTACTCTCGAAATAGACTGGATTCTTAATGATGGGTGGATCGGGGTTTTAATCCTAGTCAGGTGTATCGAGGGTGGCTTTCCCCCTCTAAATGGTTATCTACTCTCCCTCTTCGCGTATGCGGATACACTTTATATAAATTCAATCTTCATTCCTAGTACATTAACTTAGTTATAACATATCTGTATAACTGTAGCGGGTAGTAAGGCGCGGTGTTAACATTATATATAGTTAGCAAACGTACCCATCGTTGCTTGGGGTAACCACGCAATCCATTGAGTCGTTACCTCAGGGAATGCTTTTATTTGCCTCAAACATTCATAAAATAAACCTCTTAAATTTATTTTGTCCGACCCAGTTATTAATTAATTTAAAAAATCTAAATTCAATTTTGAAAATTCCTGTTTCAAGGTGCATGTGTTTCGATCAATGCACGTTACAAACAAACTAATACACAAAGTCTTCATTTTATTAATATATTATATTAATAGAAGAGGATTATAATCGAACATCTTAGCTCAGTCTGTAGCGTGTTTGACTTCTGAGCTAAGGGTCTCGGGATAGATTCCAGGCATGGCAGAAAAATATATCAATGATGAAAACATGAGTTTATACTTTCAGTTTTATACAATTCAACGTCTGGGGGACTGGATGTTGTGTCTGTCCTAGTCTTAAATTAGATTATAGGGCATCTGTCGCTTTGACAGGCCCAGCCAGCCGGTAGTGGAAGAAAATATATCGCTTGAATAACAAACTGACCACAGGCCGGAAACAGTCGTGGATGTACAGTAAATAAAGATGTTGTTGGATACATCCGACTCACCAAGAGTGACGTTTAACCTCCCATTTCCGGTGATCGGGAGGATCAATATCTTCCCCGATACGTCAGCATCTCCGAGTAGGCTGGACTTGGACAAGGAAGAAGTAAACCCCAAAGTATTTTTTTCAAGATCCACGCTAGAAAAAAAATACTATTATTATTATTATATCAGTAATTACAACATACAAGAAATTATTATTTTAAAAGTAACATATACTTTTAAATCACATTTTGATAAAGTGATTGTGTAAATGTACGGAAATGACCCATACAGGGAAACGAACCCTGGATATTTAAATTATTATTACTATTAGCACCGCGTCTTACTACCCGTTCGGGTTATACGCACTTACGCTAATGTGTAATGGTAGGGTGATTGTGAGATGAAATTGAGGACCTACAGTTTAACGTGGAATCCGAACCACGGTGGAGGCCTGGCATTCCACACATTCACAAGATGTCTTGTAAGAGGTGAAGGAAGGGTTGGGTAATCATATAAATCTGTGCCGGGACCGAGGATAGAACCCCGGCCGCCAGCACAGAAGTCTGACACCTTACCCCTAGACCGCCAGGTCACCGTTATTTAAATTGAATTACCGAACGCGGCTCTAATGACAGAAACAATTATGATCTCATTAAATCACAAAAGCCTCCAAGTGTACTCATGTTACTAATTAGTACCAATTATTATCTACAAGATAGCATTGCATTTCAGCAATGACTTTAAGCTACGAGGTTTTATGTATTAGCTAAGACAAAGAATTTTACATTTAAACAAACATTTATTTCCAGATTAAATTCTGATGTAGGTTGGAGGTTTATTTAATGATATACCTACATGGAGCATATCTCGTCAAGATTAGTTGGTAGAGCGGTTGGCCTGACTACCAAGGATAAAATCCTTAATCTTTAATTACACATTTACTCTTGTAAATACCGTTTTGGACCACGGATATCACCTAGTTTTACTAGGCTTGATAAAAATAATCCTAATTATTGACAAATTGAATAGTAAACATGTTAATATTCTGCAAGTCTATTTCCAAATTAAAATTTATTAACTTTTAGATGATTTTAAATCACACTTTATAAACACAAAATATGCACCAATAAAACTCCCGTGGTTTATAATTTTGTTTTCCTACGAGATCACCTAGAGATTGGAAGGGGCCCAAATTAAGAATCATATATACAACATCGGGGCACGTTGGATTCTTTAAGTTCAACAAGACATGTACAGAAACTTGAAATTAAGCAGCTCAATAGGTTCTACCAATACCACAAATCACTTGCCATTAAACAGCTCATAAATTATACAAATACTACAACTCACTTGCCTCCTAACAGCTAATAAATTATACCAATACCACAACTAACTTGCCACCAAACAGCTCATATGTTTTACCAATACCACAAATAACTTGCCACCAAACAGCTCATATATTCTACCAATACCACAAA
>CABEEJ010011609.1:0-10529 GCA_901482245.1 Timema douglasi | reverse complement strand
AAAGTGATCCACCACATTCAGGGTGGTGGATCAATGTTAACCTTATGGGAGAAAGTGCGCTGGAACTCTCAATTCATCCACTACTAACAGGTAATTAAAGATCTTTATATTTATAACAAAACTGTGATCTTTTACAAGTGTTGGCAACCCAAAACCTAAAACATATGATTTTCTAACTGTCATCCAGGTAAAAACCTATCGAGAATTGAATATAGTATCGTTTTGCAAGCGTTGGCTAACCTGCTGTATTGGTATCCAAGCGGCAGTGGAGGGTGAAGCTAATCTGTGACCTTCTTGAGTCAAATAAACATTAATACCATGTGCATTGGGATAAGAAGGGCCAATGTCCAATCATGAAAATTTGCGTAGTTAATAATAAACATCTTAATATATTGAGTAACTAAAATATTCACAAAGGCTTAACTTCTGTGTAAATAAAGATAGTTGGTCCCTACTTACTTCAATGAGAGTATTACTCTAGTGATACATTATTTTCAAAGAAAAAACCACATGCTTCTCCATATACAAAGTTGTATGACATTAGCCCTTATTTACCTAAGGCAGTAAAACATGTAAGATTCTTCACTCGTATCCTACATTTTTTCACGGGTTCTCTCATTTTTGAGAATTACAAGTTTTAATAATAAGTGATGACTGATGACCATTAAAACGTATTCGAATTTCTAGATGGACTGGTGTGTTGTTTACTATTCATTGTGGTATGTTCTGCTGCCATTCTATAAAATGTCGAGGTGTGTAGTGCTGCGTATCTATCTTCTATACAACCTGTTGTACTCTTGTACATGCATGTTTGAATAACTTTGTTCTCCCAGCACTAAACACCGAAACTTTGGACACAATTTAATGGTACTAGCATAGCTTTCTGAATGTAAGTGTATAGGGATTTTGTATTTCCTTTGGTTCAAATAAGCTATATGTACGGCTTAGGCAATGAGTTTCCGAACATCCTGTAAATATAAACGCTTTATTAAAGTCATTATATCAAAAGGACAAGTATATTTTGAATTTAAAATATTAGCCGAAAAAGTTTTCAAAATAATATTATCAGTGATGGTTTGTCCTTTGACACAGGAATCTTCCAATACGATTTAAAATTTGAACAGACAATATGTTTTACATTATTTTTATCATAACTTTAAGTAATAGTGTTATAAATGAAAAATTAAAAGAATTGATATTTGGGAGATTAGCGTATATAAAATGTACTCACATTAAGATCGAGGGAAGATGAAAATAATACACTAATATATCACTCGTAAGAGACCACCCTACTCCCAACCGAAATTTGAACCTTGACCTCACCGTTTATCGTCAACCAAGTATGTAGCAAGACTGACGCCTTATATCATGTTAACACCGGTGTTTGTATTTCAAATTAAAATAATTCAAATATATATATATATATCAATCACGAAGCTTGGAGCTAAATTGGACTTAAGTTAAATGACGATATATATATAGTCATTTAACTTAAGTCCAATTTAGCTCCGAGCTTCGTGACTTTAGTGAATAAATCCAGTTTTTCAACAACAAATTAATTTTTACTTTCTCTCGACACCTCGGAGAGAGAAGTCTTGTGACTGTCAAAAAAATTGAACTCTAGATTTTGATAACTATCGACGTTTCATGACCCCCTAAAACAAAAATAGTTGTTTTCGCAATGCCGTCTGTCTGTCTGTTTGTACCTGGGGCTAGAGCCGAAAATATTTAACCACTTGGGTCAAAACTTGGTATATGAAGTTTTCATAAGGTCTCCCCGGGGAGATTATATCTTCACTCTCATATTTGACCCTTTAATATTACAACAGATGAATATATATTACCAACCATTAAACTTATTACATCTTTTTTATAAACATTTACCCGCCTCGGTGGCGTAGTTGGTTAACGGGCTTGTCGTGTTGAGCTCGACTGCTAAGGACGGGGAGATCGAGGGTCGAATCTCGGTCGGGTGAACTGGGGGTGGTTTTTCCTAAATGGTTTTCCACTCTCCCTCCACGCAANGTTTTTCCTAAATGGTTTTCCACTCTCCCTCCACGCAAATGCGGGTTCACTTCCTATAATTCAACCTTCTCAATTCCTAATCCATTAGAGTAATTAGTACTTAAAGCGTATAACCCGAACGGGTAGTAAGACGCGGTGCTAAATATTATTATTTATAAACATTTATTTGATGTTCACCTTGTATTATATTTTGATTTTCTCCTAATAATAATAAGTATTCTCTGTAAATCAATCACTTCATCTGACTCTTGAACTGAAACGTGTTAAACATAAATATAATACATATAAGTCTACGGTAACAAATTTATTTAGAAACCGTTTTCTCCACTACTACAAGGTGACTCAAATAGAACGAAACCCAAATATTTGGGTATAAATCGTGAACAACAGCGTCTATCACAATAAAAATAATTTTAAATTAGCATTCCTACTTGATAGCACCAACTTCTCAAATCCCAAGAAAGGAAAATTCAACCTACCTCCAAGACCAAATAGTTAACATCCATAATAATCAACTTCAATACTCACATTCACATATTTTTTAACATCGTATGTTACTACCCGTTAGGGTTATACACCTATATACACTAATATGTTAAGGATTAAGATAGTTTTTATTTAGAGGAACTACACCTGCATTTATTGGAAGGAGAGTGGAAAATCATTTAGTAAAAACCTTAAGTGCATCCAACTAGGGTAAAACCTCAATCTCCCCACCTTCGGTAGTATAGTTTATTGTGAGAATATCGCCTTAAACCATGTGGCCATTGAAGTGGGTGTACACTCATATTAATAAAATGAAGAGTTTGTTTGTTTGTCATGAGCGTTGAATGATATCTACCCCATGCATTAAGAGGTCTGAAATGTTTAAAATTAGTAGTCCCTGTGCACGAACGTGTACACCTCAAACACAGAATTTTAAACTTTTTCTTAGATTCTTATTTAATAAGTTAAAAACCGGGCCTGGCCCCGGTCAGCGCAGGTTTTAAAGGCACCAACTTTAAATTTACGTTCCATATAATTATAATCGTTAAACTAAAAATATTTATACCGGGTAACGCCGGGTACTACAACTAGTACTCAATATACCACCACATAATTATGTTTGCATCGTCTAACGGATCATTCTCGGCCGACGGCTGAGAGATCTGGATTAGAATCCTGGTAAGGTGTATTGAGATTATTTTTATGAAATATTTTCTCACTTTTTTTTGAAAATTCAATCTACCTCACACCTATTCCAATAGAGCAATTAGTGTATCCGTATGGACTAAATTAGTGGTGCTAAGATACGGTGAGAAATAATTTTGAAAAAATGAAAATGGTATTTTCTTCCAGTCTTTTCCAATGGACTCGCTTCAACGTACCTGAATTCACTCTTATACATCGAGTATGTTGGCTTAGAGACTGAAACCTGTAACACAAACAGCCAAATCAACATAAACGCTCTAAGCAGGTCCGACACTTCTCACAAACAGGTTCTAGAGTAAGGCAGCAGCCAAAAGGATTAGTTGTTCTAAGGACTGGATAGAAGGTCTTGTTTTCCTTATAGCACATTTGCATATTTTGAAACAGATGGATGATGTGGAATTTATTCAAAGTTTCTGAAACACGTCAGAGGAAAACAGGGGAATGATCAAGATTTTCTTAGAGGATCGAGTGATTTTATAAAGTAAACTTGGTTTTCACGGTCACCCGACTTAATCCTACAGAAAAAAAAAATTAAATAGAACGAATGTTCTGTTACTTTCCTCAACCAGATGAAGCTTACCTAAACAACATTACAAGTAAAATAAAACCTTATGTTTTATAGCGCCACGCCTTACAACCTACACACACACACACACACACACACACACACACACACACACACACACACACTCATATATATATATATATAATATATCATTTACATGTATGTACCGATACCTGACCATAGCATAGAGAAAAGATTTCTGACATATTTCATTGAAAGAATTTTGCCTGGGTCTCCTGTCCCTGGCAGGTACCTAGGCCTCCTCCTGTATCAGGTAGTTACCTGGGACGCCTGTCCACACAGGTATCTGGTAACCCTATTACAGGAATGAACCTGGGACACCGGCCCCAGGTATGTACCTGGGACGACTATCCCTCGAGGTTACCTTGGACGCCTGTCTGTGGCAGTTACATAGCATGGGACACCTGTCTCTGGCAAGCCAGTCCCAGGCAGGTATCTGACCCAACTTTCCCAAGCAGTTACCTGGGACACCTGTCCATGTCAGGTACCTGGGACGCCTGATCTTGGCATATACCTGGGACAACAGCCCCTGGGATGTACCTTGGACACCAGGCCCTGGTGGTTACCTAGGATGCCCGTCCCTGGCGGCTACCCGGGACTTCATTCCCAGGCGGGTTCCTGGAACTCCTGTACCAGGCGGGTATCTGAGACTCCTGACCCAGGCGGGTAACTGGTACGCCTGTACCTGGCAGGTACCTGGGACGATGGTACATGGCAGTTATCCGAGACGCCTGTCCCTGGCAGAAACCTGGGACGCCTGTCCCTGGCAGGTGCTTGGCACACCTATTATATTTATAATAATAGGTTTTCATAGTGAGTGGTCTATTGGACAACTACAAGAGCATGGGGTGTAGAATGTCACTAAAAATTCACTTTTTACACTCGCATCTTGACTTTTTTCCAGAAAATTGGGGTGCCGAACAGGGTGAACGCTTTCACCAAGATATCCTGATCATAGAACAACGTTACCAAGGAAACTGGAACCCTTTGATGATGGGTGATTACTGTTAGGTTTTTTCAGGGAGACTGATGAAACACCTTACAAAAGAAAAGCATATTCATCCCATTTTGTCAAAGAAAAATGACATTAGACTTTGTAAATATTAATATCATGGCTTAATATGGATTATTTTAGTACTTTTTGTTGGCTTAAATTAGATTTTTACTCTACCAAGAAAACATAGGTGAGCTCTGAAGGCTATGTTTTGTTTGTATTTAAAATGATAAATATTTCTAATGTTGTATTACTGTCTTTGTATTAGTGCTGTATATCTTGGAAATGTGACGTAATATAGATAATCTGATTTTTCCACTGAATTTAGCACCCCAAAATTATTTATATCCACCCATTTACAAACCAGATACATTAAAAATAATCAATTTGTTGATCAGTGTTATTATACATTTCAAATTGAATTTAAGCTTCATTTCTGAAGAGGGACAAAATATAATTCAAAATCTCAAAGAGGCCCCACCAAACCACCCTTCTCCCCTTGCGGTATACATTTAATGGAGTTTTTTCTAGTTGTTTTATGTAGAATGAACTTGGTGTTCTACTTTACATCTAAGCTGTATTTCCCCTTCTAATATATTGTCGTGTTTCAAATTACTTTTACAAGCCAGTTCAATAACCAGTTATCTACCTAACATCGACTTTTTTTTTGCATACAAGTTTATTATTTGAAACTCCACTACTAATACTGGTTATCTGTCTTGAAACCTTTAAATTAGTTTGTATTGATTAATTTTATGAATTTGTTTTTAAACATATGTATTTTTACTATGGACGAATTTTTGATTTACTTAAATTTAAGGGTGTGGAAGGATCACTTTCTCACATGCGAAGTGAAATCAAAATTGAACTTGAAAAAGGCAAACAAGGTTGAAGGTGAAGTAAAATACTATTTTGGTTTTATTTCACGTATTTTGTTTATAAATAAAGAAAGATATATAATATAGTTAGTAAATTGTATTGAAGTTAAAATCAAAATACCCTAAATTTACGTGTCTTGACACAAGCATTTTAATAATCTGGACTAGAATAAAGTCAAAAAGAAATATTGTAAACCTTGATAAAATTCCGAACAAAATGAACCAGTTCGCAGTCAGACAGTGCAAATAATCAAAAGACTGCGAATTTTTATTTAAAGCTAAAAGTTTTAAATTATAAAAAGGCAAACAAATTCCTGTTATAATAGTTTTTAGTTTTCTTCAAAATGGATAGCAAAACCGCTGTGCTAAAAAGAGTGTTTCTATTTCTTTACATGGGAATAGATCTTACAATCTCAAAACTACTCTTCATTATACATGTTTACATCCAATCAAATGTTAATAAAAACAAATTGTCTATTTTTAAATATTTCTTTTAGCAAAAACATCAAACTAAAATAATTATTATCATTCACCTGATTCATACATTTCTTATTAGTTTGATATTTTTATTTCATGATAAAACTTTACTTGTTATACAATAATTTTATTTGATCCTACGTCATTTCTGTTCAATTATCTAACTGAAGAATTTTAATTATTTGTTCGTTCCCTCTGATGGCATTCTTTGTAATTTTAGCTTTAAGTAGCTATATATAGTGTTATTAGCTTTGTTGTATTATTATTATTATTATTATTAGCACCGCGTCTTACTACCCGTTCGGGTTATACGCACTTACGCTAATGTGTAATGATAGGGTGATTGTGAGATGAAATGAAGGACCTACAGTTTAACGTGGAATCCGAACCACGGTGGAGGCCTGGCATTCCTCACATTCACAAGATGTCTTGTCAGAGGTGAAGGAAGGGTTTGGTAATCAGNAGGACCTACAGTTTAACGTGGAATCCGAACCACGGTGGAGGCCTGGCATTCCTCACATTCACAAGATGTCTTGTCAGAGGTGAAGGAAGGGTTTGGTAATCAGATAAATCTTTGCCGGGACCGAGGATTGAACCCCGGCCACCAGCATAGAAGTCTGACACCTTACCCCTAGACCGCCAGGTCACCAGCTTTGTTGTAACTTTTAGCTCTCAAAATCGTATTTAATGAAACTAAAATTACACATTTTACAGGGCACACAAGAGGGATTTCACATTTTAAAAGGTTTTAAAGGATTTTCAGCCATCTGGCATGCTGGCATGTTTCTATTTGTTAAAGTAGCATGGTAAATATACAACATTTTGATACATTATCGTGGTGAATCAAATAAACAACCAAATAATCATAGTATTTAACAAAAAACAACAGAAGAAACACCTATAATATTTACATACACAATTTCTATTAGGAAAATAATCTATGTAAAGATACCTACAAACGATTTTGTAGCCTTATTACACCAATTAACCTAAAGTCTCCGACATCCTCATAAAATATCTGACTTGGTTTTGAATTTAATATTAATATTATTATTTAATGCTTGCTATGTTTAATCTAAAATGACTGTCTCGTCGATTCCAAATCCAAACCCTTTTTTTCTATTTGCTTTTAAGCCAAAACTAAATGTCAAACTGTACAGTACATGTTTAGGCACAAAAATATATTTTCAATCATTATTTTATCAATTTATAAGTTAAAAATAAAACATGTATAAGCTACCTATTAATTATCTATAATGATCTTAAATCTGACGTATTAACGACTAAAACAAATTACATTTTAGAATACATTTTTTGTTACTGTCCTAAGGCACTGTTAATTATTCTTGACTTTTGACAATACTTATTAGAGTTAAGGACTTACTTACCTGTGACGTCATGGTAGGTAAAGATAATATTTCCCGTGATTAAACTTGTGTGTGCTTTAGTGGACATCCTTTTCAGTTTTGGGGTTGGAGAGTGAGGGTTGGGGTGAGTCATAGTTGCTATGCTCACCAATAGGTGTCGCTAGTTTCGCCAGTGAGTAGGTATTGTTATTTCGAAACATTGCTTTGAAAAAAAAAGTACAAAGGGGAAGAGGTTAAGTGGACAGTGCTGTTAGAATGCTGTCAGCTGGTTAATCTCGGGATTCCTTGAAAGTGTCAAGAACTGATGGGGGCGGCCTGAGCCTAGCATAGCTCACGCACCTCTCCTAGAGTAACCTTTTCACTACCTATTTTAAATTAATAGCATGTGACAGCTGTTGCTTCTAATTAATAAAGTAGTATTAATTTTATATTTTTAGCTTTGACAATCCCATCCAAATTTTTAAATAATTTCCACACAATTTTGTTTCATTAAAAAGTTTTAGTAGCTAGTATATCAAAATTGTAGCTACAAGGTAAAAATTTAACTCTTTTGAATTTTAAACTGCATTATATTATTTAAAATTTTATTTATATTTTTAATGTTAAAACTAAGATTTACCAAAGAAATCACAATATTCATATCCTATAAAAAATCGACAACACTATATTTTGTTGTGCAGAACTTTGACTGTTCATATTTGAATTTTTATTAAATAGGACCTATTAGATTTCATGGAAGATTTTCATTTAGGGCTTAGTTCTTAGACCGTTCGGCCACTTTTCCGTGCTATCTTACGTGACCTACAACATTTTAACCGTCAAAACTATCTGGATATATTTTCTAAGGAGGTCGGGGTAAGGGAGGTAGAATTTATTAATAGGCAGTTTACACGCATTTACGTGAAAGGTCATTTAAGAATAAAGCATCTACGTATAAACTGCTGGGATTCAAATCCCGAACGCTTCATCACTGGCAAACAGGACAAGACTAGATTGAAGCCTTTTCTGTATTGCCCACCTATTAGAGTTGAATAAAGTAAATGGAAACATTTCTAAACATTAAAAATATTTAGGATGCAGAAGACAAACGTTCGCGAACCTTTGTTTCAGGTTTTCATATTTTTATTCTCATATTCATAGTTCAATCTTTTTGGATGTTATAAAGAGCAAGTATACCCTGATTTTTGTTAGAAAAACAGTTTAGAAAATTCAAACATATTTCCTTACGGTCACCATTGATAACATTTTACTATATTATTTGAGTCATTCTATAGGTTTTGATAATATCTATTAAAGGTGACAGCTGAAGATAGCATTACTTGGTGAATGAATATATTAAAATTGATTTAGTGGCTTTAGTAACTAACTTCTACTGTTCTTCCTACCAAAATCATACTGTAATAACCTGTACCACCCTTGGACTCGGGAACTAGACAATTTACTTTGCTTCCAGAAGAGGATGAGCAGGCCTCACATATCTCTGTTGACCGCTATATATAGTCGGATTGTAATAGGAAGAACCCTATTGTGTCAACTGCCACGTAAATTGACATAGTCTTAATCTCAACAGCTACTGAAAGAAAAGGAAATGTATTTTTGATAATGTTGTCCCTCCTATATTTTATATCTTTTAAAAGACTCTTCTTGTGACGATCCATCTACAGTCCAACTGTCATATAAAGGGCCTTCTAGTTATAAAATAAATTTTTCTGCATTTTACTATATTTTTAGCGTTATTTTATTGTTATTAATGATATATCCATGGTGACAGCTGTAGATCATACGACTTGACCTATCAATACAGGGGAAGTAGATAGATCTAGTATAGTTTCTAGTTGTCAGGTAAGGTAGGCACTTTATATTAAAACTGGACTGTAGTTAAAGTTGTTTTTAACCCATCCTTGCATTGCCATAGTTTAGTGGCAATAAAAATAGGTATGTTTCAGTATCCGTTCTGAATAATTAGCATATACACATGATAAACCCAACTTGATGTAATATCACTTTTGGATTTAAGTTTTATAAATTTATTTTGCATTTAGTTTTCATTTTTTATGTAGAAATGAAGCGTCACAATTCCATGCCGGTTGGCACGCGGGAAGAATATCAAACTCATCTAGTCAGGTTTGCAAGTGACGTGGAGTGGTTTCTCTCTCTTCCTCTATGAAAATACAGTAACATTTTGTCTCAATACTAACTTTCTCAACACTATCCCATTAGTGTAAATTAACGCCTACAACCCAAATGAGCAGTAAGATGTGGAGGAAAAACGTCTTACATTATTAATCCCAATATTTGTAGGCCTGTTATAAAAAGTTGACACACTAAAATTATTTATGACACAACATATTGATATTATAGTTTAGTTTGGGTTGCGGTCATTCAATTGGTACTTATTTAATGTATTTGAAAACCAAAAGTTTAGCCAATTGTCAGGAGCTAGATTAAAGTGAGATGTAATTTTTCTTTTATATTTAGATTAATACTAAGCGAACGACCGTATTCTTAACAATATGTGTATTGCGAATATATTCAATAATATGCAAAGGAAATTGTAAAAGATGCCAAACAAACGTTTGACTCCAAGTTATTGGTGGCTTTTTTTGTCATCTCTAAAGTAGGTGACGAAACCTGTTGTAACGATTCTGAATAAAATGCGCCTCTCTTTGGGCGTCAATTGTAATAATACGTTATCAATCACCCTACTTTGGGTGTCAATTGATTCACCGCGGATTAATTCCCTGTTATTGTTGTGATGTTTATATAGGTTGTATAAAGCTCCGTGATCGAGTGCCTATCATCACTGTACGGAAAAGATACCGTTCAATCAGCTGTCTATAGCCCCGTGTTCAGGCACTAATTAAATCGGTATTAATATTATTAAAGAAAGAGAAATGTTGTTGGCTGTTATTTCACACACGGTTTATTATATTACACCAGTAAATTATTTGCACATATTTCAGTTAAATGTTTCTTATCACTGCACACTTGTGATATTGAAGTGACTTATA
>CABEEJ010011608.1:0-10532 GCA_901482245.1 Timema douglasi | reverse complement strand
AACTGTAGGTCCTCCATTTCATCTCACAATCATCCTACCATTACACATTAGCGTAAGTGCGTATAACCCGAACTGGTAGTAAGACGTGGTGATAATAATAATAATAAATAGTTATTATTTCCAGTTGCTTGGGATAGGGAACTACATCACTAATTAAAAGGTGCCGGGTTCAAATCCTAAGCCTATGTGTACTTTTATCAACGAGCATTTGAGGAAATATTTTTGAATGGCTATATGATAATTTTCAAATATTCTTCAACAAACTTTTGAACATACTCAATTTGAATGAAATCTCTATATTAGTAAAATGGTTACCAGCGGCTTGTAAGCGCAGCTGTTAGTACAGACAAAGTGGTCTAAAAACCTATCACGGCGGTAAAATGGAAGATGTAATAGAGACTGTTATGGGAAATTTATAGAGTAATAAGGAGACCAGAAATAATAACTAGAGGAAAATAAAATGAGAACAGGATGGCTGATTCTGAATACGCTGAGGTAGTCCATCCTCGCCAGTGAAATATCGCAAGGTGTAATCACGACTGGGTTGAGTTGTTTCTAATGGATGTTATTTGTGAGGCCACGGAGAGGTGACATGTGTAGGTTGTAGACTGGAATACTGATACAAGACATTGACACGCTAGTCACGTCGGGACAATGACCCACACAGGCTATTTCAGGAGCTCACTAGGTCCTAGTTGAGTGTATAGAGGAACATTACTGTCAGAGAACATGGAGGATCTACTAGTAGAGTATATCATGTAGGGACAATGACCCACACAGGAGCTCACTAGGTCCTAGTTGAGTGTATAGAGGAACATTACTCTCAGAGAACATGGAGGATCTACTAGTAGAGTATATCATGTAGGGACAATGACACACACAGGCTATTCAGGAGCTCACTAGGTCCTAGTTGAGTGTATAGAGGAACATTACTGTCAGAGAACATGGAGGGTCTGCTAGTAGAGTATATCACGTAGGGACAATGACCCACACAGGAGCTCATTAGGTCCTAGTTGAGTGTATAGAGGAACATTACTGTCAGAGAACATGGAGGATCTACTAATAGAGTATATCATGTAGGGACAATGACCCACACAGGCTATTCAGGAGCTCACTAGGTCCTAGTTGAGTACAGAGAGGAACATTACTGTCAGAGAACATGGAGGATCTACTAGTAGGGTAAATCATGTAGGGACAATGACCCACACAGGCTATTCAGGAGCTCACTAGGTCCTAGTTGAGTGTATAGAGGAACATTACTGTCAGAGAACATGGAGGATCTACTAGTAGAGTATATCATGTCGGGACAATGACCCACACAGGACCTCACTAGGTCCTAGTTGAGAGTATAGAGGAACATTACTGTCAGAGAACATGGAGGATCTACTAGTAGAGTATATCATGTCGGGACAATGATCCACACAGGCTATTCAGGAGCTCACTAGGTCCTAGTTGAGTGTATAGAGGAACATTACTGTCAGAGAACATGGAGGATCTACTAGTAGAGTATATCATGTCGGGACAATGACCCACACAGGACCTCACTAGGTCCTAGTTGAGAGTATAGAGGAACATTACTGTCAGAGAACATGGAGGATCTACTAGTAGAGTATATCATGTCGGGACAATGTTCCACACAGGCTATTCAGGAGCTCACTAGGTCCTAGTTGAGTACAGAGGAACATTACTGTCAGAGAACATGGAGGATCTACTAGTAGAGTATATCATGTCGGGACAATGACCCACACAGGACCTCACTAGGTCCTAGTTGAGTACAGAGGAACATTACTATAGTTAATGTCTTTAATTGAAATGCCATTTATATTAAAATTAACGATATTCATTAACTTGATTATTTCAGAATGCATACTATATACTATTCTTGAAATTAGTCTTCCTCACGCTTTCTCAATTTGTACTTTTTTTTTCATATCTGTCATTCTTGACTCTGTGTTTGTTACAATATCAATAAGGCTGATGGCGTATAATCTGAATGGGTAGTAATATTTTGTGTTGAAAAATAAACTAAAACAAAAGGATTATGGTGGCATTTTGATAACATTACATCCATCTCTCTTTATCTCTTTTCTAGCTATTGTTCGTTATTTTCTTCTCTATCTTCAAAAAACTATTTTTGTTATCCTTTACATACCTAACAAATATATTGGCTGTTTACATATCAAAGGCAATCAAAGGAAACTTACATACATTTGAGTAGTATCGGGAAAAATGTATCCACACCGTACTTGTATCGTACGAATAGTCTTGATAACCATTGAAATATTAGGAAAGAGATTATATCAGAGTTTAAATTTTTATGATGTATTATTTTCATACCTTTATATTTTTTGATATTATTTAATATCCAGAAGCAAAACTTTTTGATCACAATAGTATCATACCTATTTCGTATTTTTAATCATTAAAATTAATAATATTAAATCCCCGATATGGTAAGATTTGGCCTATGCATGTGTTTGGCTAATTTCTGAACAAAGCAGCAAGAGCTATTAAATATGATCTTAATTGTGAGTTACCAAACATATAGCAATAATAAGATTAATACAGAAAGTAGTACCAAAGTTTTTGTCTTTCAAGCCCACAGTTTAATTACTAGTACAGTATCCCTGTGGCTTCTTTGGTGCTGAATGACAGCCCACAGCTGACTTCTGACAGTCAACATTTAGATATATACCTACATTTTGACTGTCAGAAGTGACAGCTGCTAAACACATGTTTTTGCAGATAATATGGTTCGGCGTAGGGATAGATAATTTAGTCTGGTAACTATTCAAAGCCGTCAATTTTCAGATGTGAGCTGTCAGTCAGCACCAAAGAAGTAATGGGGCTACTTTATGTAGGCTATATAAGTATACAAACAACAGAATAGATACAAACGTTCTGTGCCGTAGTTGGCTAACGCGCTTGTCGTGTTGAAGCTCGACTCCTGATGACGGGGAGATCGAGGTTCGAATCTTGATCGGGTGAACTGGGGGTGGTTTTCCCTAAATGGTTTTCCACTCTCCCTCCACGTGAATGCGGGTTCACTTCCTCTAATTCAACCTTCCCAATTCCTAATCAATTAGCGTAATTAGTACTGAAAGTGTATAACCCGAACGGGTAGTAAGACGCGGTGCTAAATATTATTATTATTATTAAATACAAAAGTAAAATCGATACTAATAATGTCTTAGTGACATAATTACAAATTTAAAAAAAGGTGCTACTCGTTCCCATATCAACTGTAAGTATTTGTGTCCTTTGTTACCATAAACACGAAACTTGCTTAACACCACGCGCTCTTATGATGTTTGATGTATTCAACTCATTGTCTTGCTACGCTATTTAGCTCGACTATGACGTGGCAAACTGTAGTTTAGTTGGTGCTTAGGATGTTTTTTACTAAATAGTTTTCCACTCTCCCTCCTTGTTTTAGTTTCCTCTTTTCCTCATTTGGTGACCTGGCGATCTAGGGGTAAGGTGTCGGACTTCTGTGCTGGCGGCCGGGGTTCAATCCTCGGTCCCGGCACAGATTTATCTGATTACCAAACCCTTCCTTCACCTCTGACAAGACATCTTGTGAATGTGGGGAATGCCAGGCCTCCACCGTGGTTCGGATTCCACGTTAAACTGTAGGTCCTCCATTTCATCTCACAATCACCCTACCATTACACATTAGCGTAAGTGCGTATAACCCGAACGGGTAGTAAGACGCGGTGCTAATAATAATATTAATAATTTTCCTCATTTAAATTCAACCTTTCTCGTCCCTTGCTAGCACACACACGTGTCACCCGAGTGGGAGGTAACACGTGATCACAGTCTTTTTTTAAAATAAGTCACGTGAAGCCAACTGTTGTTCGAGTAGACCCTATTTCCTCCAGACCTGACTGGTCTGCCACCAGCGTGATTATCTTACCTGCAGACTCTTGTCACTGTAATACAAGCCGACGTGACCATGACGACACACATACTAATTGATGTCACGTGACAGCAGCGAATGACCTTCTTGGGAGGTATTTAATCTGTGTAGGTCTTGAGAAGTGTCTCTCTTTGGTTTCAGATACATTTCAGGTTTGGTTTGGGATAGATTCATTCCATTGGATTAGAGATAAATAATAAGTAGAACTTTATCTGAAGTTCATGATTGCTTTCTAATGATAACATTTATTTTGATTATTCCTATTTATACAAAATGTGGACTGAACCCCATCACCCTGAATAGAACCGGAGACGTCTAACAGCTATAAGCAAGCAGTTTTATAACTTTAAATACATAAGGTAGAATATGTTTGAGTCTACTCATTTTGATATAAAGGTGGTTTAATTATTTTATTATTAAAATTATTATTATTATTATTATTATTATTATTATTATTATTATTAGCACCGCGTCTTATTACCCGTTCGGGTTACACGCACTTACGCTAATGTGTAATGGTAGGGTGATTGTGAGATGAAATGGAGGACCTACAGTTTAACGTGGGATCCGAACCACGGTGGAGGCCTGGCATTCCCCACATTCACAAGATGTCTTGTCAGAGGTGAAGGAAGGGTTTGGTAATCAGATAAATCTGTGACGGGACCGAGGATTGAACCCCGGCCGCCAGCACAGAAGTCTCACACCTTACCCCTAGACCGCCAGGTCACCTGCAATAATTATTTTAACACCACGTGCTATCACCCATTTTGACTATGGGCTAAGGTGGCTTCGTGATTTAATTTAACTTATGTATTACAACTTAAAGTGTTTCGTTTAATAAGTGCACCCACATTAGTGTAGACAATAGTATCTGAGAATACGATGATAAATGATATGTGTCAAACCCACTTCAATGTGCCCGTTTGATATTCTATCCTTGACTTCTTCATTATAAGGGTTACCTGGTGGTCTAGGGGTAAGGTGTCAGACTTATGTGCTGGCGGCCAGGGTTCAATCCTCGGTCCCGGCATAGATTTATCTGATCACCAAACCCTTCCTTCACCTCTGACAAGACAACTTGTGAATGTGGGGAATGCTAGGCCTCCACCGTGGTTCGGATTCCACGTTAAACTGTAGGTCCTCCATTTCATCTCACAATCACCCTACCATTACACATTAGCGTAAGTGCGTATAACCCGAACGGGTAGTAAGACGCGGTGCTAATAATAATAATAATAATAATTTTGGAATAAATAAGGTAAAATCTATATTAAATGTATCTGACCAATACTACTATCGTCGCGATCCGATCCAGGTTCCTCCATACTTCTTTAAACCAAACTCTCACTCACGAAATGGTGTAGCAGTCGGAATACGTGGAAGTACAATCTTGATGACCCAGGGCATATTAACCACGAGCGTGGGTAGAGGAGAAAGTATCGGCTTCTTCCTCTAGACTCGCTGTCAATTTCCTCTATTTGGATGAAATATGGTTGTAATTGTTAATTATCGGGCAAACTACAGGGACTTGACCTTGGACAAGTGCTAAGGAGCGACATAAGATCGACAAGACGTGAACCCGCCTCGGTGGCGTAGTTGGTTAACGTGCTAGTCATGTTGAGCGCGACTGCTGAGGACGGGGAGATCGAGGTTCGAATCTCGGTCGGGTGAACTGGGGGTGGCTTTTCCTAAATAGTTTTCCACTCTCCCACCACGTAAATGCGGGTTCACTTCCTCTAATTCAGCCTTCCCAATTCCTAATCCATTAGCGTAATTAGTACTTAAAGCGTATAACCCGAACGGGTAGTAAGACGCGGTGATAATTATTATTAATATATATTATTGACAAGACGCGATAACTATCTAGTGGGACTCCTTTTAAGACAGTAAATACTACTCTTCCCCGCTAATATTACACAAAAAAAGAATGAAAACTAAGAAAAATAAATTATTGGGAGCTCGGCACTGGCTTTGCGCTGCATTTTCTAAAAATGGAGATATTTACTCTAAGCTCGTCCTACTTATTTAAAACATATTCTGTATCCCGGTTTAAGAATTCAAAATTTTATTTTTAACGGTCCACAAGGGTCAACATTTCGTATTGAATTTTTAACTTTCGCTTAAAATTTTTGACATTTTATTAGGGTATGCACATATTCAAGTCATTGTATTGCTTTTAAACACCTAATTTAAAAATTTTGACCAATAAAATAAGTTGATATTGACAATTGATTATAAAATGATAGAGATAGATCATTGCTGTACAAACATTTCCATTAAGAGGTTAAAAGAAAAATAGCATAAACTTTTTGAGAGCCTTACTTATAGGCCTACATTATTTAATTTACTCTAAGGCATTAGAGAATTATTGCGTTAAAAAATTAAGTAGTATATTTCTACAACTAAAGCTCACAAAATTTTATTAATATATTTGCAAATATCTCAGAAACTGTAAGATTTATAAAAATATATTTCATATAAATTTGTTTATTTTTAATAGTACTACAATTTAGCAACGATAAGTTATTTAGTATCTCAAACAGTTGCGGAGATACGAAAATTTCAGCTTCTGTAAAGTACTCATGTAATTTTGATGGGAAAATTAAAACAGACATTTTGTTTGAAATCTTAATCAATATCTAGATACGAGTTTTAATCAAAATCGTTAGAGCCGATTTTGAGAAAATGGATTTTTTCTATTTTCGCCCTTTATTAAACTTCTCTTAATTTTATGATAAATAGACACACAGACAGAGGTCATTGCAAAGACCACTTTTTATGGTTCGGGGAGTCATGAAAAGTCGACATACATCAAAATCTCGGGTTAGATTATTTTTACGGCGCAATACTTTCCCCATTTGGTGTTCGAAGAGTTAAAATATATATATATATATTTGTGTTTAGCTTGAAAGTTATTGGTCTTATAAAAATACGTTTCAAAAAAGATATTTGTATTATAAATAGATCTAGTATATTTTCAATGATAAGTAATTCCATATCTCAAATAGTTTCAGAGATGTGATAAAAAAAATGGGAATTTACATATCAGACCGGAGCCCTTAAAGTCATTTTGCCTAAAAATGAGAGTAGCCATTTTGTTTATAATATTGATAAATGCCTAGAAATGAAATGTAATCAAAATCGTTATAGCCAATTTTGAGAAAACCGAACTACCTTTTTTTTTCCTTACATAATCTACCCTTAATTTTAGGTTTGGATATTAAATTCCAAAAAATCCATGGAACAACTTAGATACCAAGCTTTAGTTCGATTGGTAAATATTTTAGGCTATAGTCTAAGGTATAGACAGACAGACGGAAAATCAAAAAACACTTTTTAGGATTCGGGGGCTCATAAATCGTCATAATTCGTCGCGGTCACCTGTTAGAGGGCGGGAAAGTAAAAATATAATGAGAGAAACGTGAGGTACCTATCTTAATGATTTAAGTGCCTTATTACTTACTAACTCTATGGCATTGGAAACTCCAAAGTTAATTGCTACAATTAAAAAAGTGAGCCAATTATCCCTATTTTGAGATAGCTATATCCAGTCCACCTCATTACATCCTACCCATATCTTGAGATATCTATATCCAGTCCACCTCATTACATCCTACCCATATTTTGAGCTAGTTATATCCAGTCCATCTCATTATACCCTATCACTATCTTGAGATAGTTCTATCTATCTACCCACCTCATCACACCCTATCACTATCTTTAGCTATTTCTATCCAGTCGACCACATTATATCCTATCTCTTTCAGGTCTATGCCAATGTTATCCTTCCTACTTACGTCTAGGTCTTCCCATTGGACTTGCCGGTCAGTACCTTGAACAATATTCTAGAATCTCCAATTCGAGCTGCATGTCCTGCCCACTATAATATACGGCAGTTGATAATCCTAACAACATCTTGTGACGTTGTAGTGTAGCTGTAGAAGCTGATCTCTTAACAAACAGTCAGACCTAAGTTCCCTTCAATCCAATTAAAAGGTAATTAGTCATTTCATCACAAAATAATAATGATCAAAGTAAAAAAATTATGAACTCATTGGATTAATTGAGTTGAGATCTTTAAAAGTTGTTGAACTAAAATATTGGTTTGGGTTAAAAAAAAATTCAATCCTTTTACGCTTTTTATTGATTGGCTAGTAAGTTACAACTATTTTGGTTATAGTTGTTTCCTCAGTTTAATTACGCTTATAGTGCGTCCTTTCTTCGTCAAAACTTAACACAGTTGTACTTGAATAATTCCAGAACTTAACACTCTCGTGCATTTAAAATATTTGTAGGTGTTATCATGATGATTGTATTGTAAAGTACTGTTTGTTAAGAGTGAGCCGATTTCTTCAGACTCAATTTATAAATAAGCTGTAATGAGCTGTACAAGACCCTAGGCGTGATACGAACTAAGATATCTCGATGGTAGAGGACTTGCACTTTAAAAAAAGTTTCCATTTACGAGTACAGATGTTATTTTCCAACATAAATTTGAAAAACATTTAGTAATGTTACTAAATATGTTCTAAATATCATTAAATTCTTTTTTAATATGTTAGGTGACCTGGTGGTCCAGGGGTAAGGTGTCAGACTTCTGGGCTGGGGGTCCGGGGTTCAATCCTCGGTCCCGGCACAGATTTATCTGATTACCAAACCCTTCCTTTACCTTTGACAAGACATCTTGTGAATGTGGGGAATGCCAGGTCTCCACCGTGGTTCTGGATTCCACGTTAAACTGTAGGTCCTCCATTTCATCTCACAATCACCCTACCATTACACATTAGCGTAAGTGCGTATAACCCGATTAGTAGGACGCGGTGCTAATAATAATATTAATTTATAAAATGTTGGCTTCGATGATCTTGTGTATGTATGTATTATTTGTAGAGTTGTGTGCTGGTTAAAACCTGAGTTTAGAAAGAGCAAGTTATTAACCCTTCGTAACGAAATGTTGTGGCAAAATTGAAATATGTAAAAGCTATGTGTAAGATGTACATGTCAACCTGTTCAACTAATTTCTCTAACTGTTGACATTGAAACAAGTATAACCGGTCTCACTGACCGAGACCCACTTTGGCGAGGCACGTCTTGTTTTCCTGACCGTGTGAGAGTCGTGTGAGGGACCTGGTCGAGGGAAAAGTTGCAATGACCCCCAGACGAGGCTCAGCTCTTCAAGAAAGTGTTCCAGAAAACCCGCAACTCTCTCCCCCCATAGGTCACGACCATTCTTGAGTCACCATTATTCCGAGGCCACTGTGTCTCCTCCATTCTTCCACATTTCACAGAGTCATTCTTAAAAAGTGGAGGGTGGAAGTTGTATTTCCCCCTCTTTTCAGAGATTACTTACCAAGAGCAACCACCAAAGTGACATGACACATGAGATGTCAGTAACATGATACAGATATTATACTGACACATAAATTACAATACTCACGTGTGACTTAAAGCAACGGGAATGATTTAGCAGAAATTTATTTATTAATAATTAATCATTGCCTCCGACGATGAAAACTCTTCTGTATTATTGAATTGAGTCAATGTTATTGAATACAATAATTATTATGATCGTAATAAACCAAGCTTTGAGATGTATACTTTTAGGCAGATTACCTCCAAAATATGCTCTTCCTTATTCTTACTTAACTAGCGTCCTTTCTCATCCCATTTGATTAGTGTGACTATTATATATTCTAGACTGGACAGGTAGTAAGACACGGTGATTAAAAAACAACTCAAATGACAATTTTATTTGGTTGAGTTGAATTTTTTTTTTTTCATTTCTTAAATATTGAAACCTGTCAAACTCTCCATGGTGTGATTCCGCAGGTGAGCTATACTATACTGGCCAGTGGCTTCCGCCCTTAATGATGATAGTGCCAACATTTGCAGGTAGAGGGTGTCATGTTTTCAACACAATGAGCCCCTGGTTATTAGTCTCAGTTCTCTAAACCAGAGCTGCTACTTCTCTATACAAGTAGTTCCTCATTTGTCCTCACGGGGCTGGGTTTGACCCCGTTCCATACTCACCGCTTTACAGATACATTTTTGAAGCACTGGTGACTGAACTTGGGGCCTCTGGATCTTCCAGTAATTTTATTTTATTTCTAACAGGAGTAGAAATGACGTCCCAACATATAACAATATTATTGTCTTTAGAAATATTATTTTTTGTGAATTTGATATATGTATCAAAAACATTGTATTACCTGAGACTTGCCGATTGTATTTTTATGTGTGCTGATAAGATGAATCATTTTTGAAATCTCTAACAATATTACTTAAACAAACCTATCTAAAAATAAAAGGCAGCTACATAATTTTGTCAGCGTCAGGCCCTTTACACAAGCTTATTAAACCGCTTTTGTTAGTTTACCAGGAAAAAAATTAAGTGTTTTACTTTTCTGTATTTAAGATGTCAAAAAGTCAATTCCTCCCAGTTACTTTTAGGCTTATGATTATGTTTAGCATTTTATTATTATTAGCACCGCGTCTTACTACCCGTTCGGGCTATACGCACTTACCATAATGTGTAATGGTAGGGTGATTGTGAGATGAAATGAAGGACCTACAGTTTAACGTGGAATCCGAACCACGGTGGAGGCCTGGC